>CM041298.1:22449691-22742191 GCA_023052935.1 Piezodorus guildinii | reverse complement strand
TAGGACACTACCTTGTGGAACACCGGCTTCTATCGGATGACAACTTGAGAATTCAGAACCACAACGGACTCGGAACGAGCGGTTAGAGAGGTAGGATCGAAGGATTAGATATAGGGCTTGGGGTAATAGGGTTTTTAGTTTAAAAAGCAAGCCATCGTGCCACACCCGGTCGAATGCTTGTGCTATGTCCAGAAAGGCACCTGTGCAATATAGCTTGCTTTCAAGGGCATAGGATATGTGGTCAACAACTCGAAGACCTTGGTGAACAGTGGAGTGACCTGAGCGGAAACCAAACTGGTGAGATGGGATTTTGTGGAGTTGGATTAACGGTAGGATGCGTTTCAAAAGGATTTTCTCAAATAATTTGGAAAGTATAGGGAGCAAGCTGATTGGTCTATAGGATGATGTATGATTAACAGGTTTGCCCGGTTTAAGGAAAAGTATAATGGTTGAGTGTTTCCACATCAGAGGAAAATGGGTTGTTCGGAGGATGCAGTTATATATGTAGGTCAGGAATATTATCGCCTTTTTGGGAAGTTGTTTAATGATTTGGGAAGTGAGGAGATCAAATCCAGGAGATTTTCGAGGTTTAAGTTTATTGATTAGGAATTTGACCTCAGAGGGGTTGACAGCTTTAGGAGGTAAGGAGAGAGGAATCGGCGAGGAGAGGGATTCTTCAACTGCAGCTGTATGGGTAGGATTAAGTTCAGGATGAGGAGTAAATGTGTTTGCAAGATGTTTAGCAAATTCCTCTGCTCTAGTCTCATCTGACGAGGCCCAGGAACCATCATGACGTTGGAGAGGATGAGATATATAATGGTATTTAAGGATTTTTTTAGTTGCTTTCCAGAGGGAATGGTTACAAGTGGATAATGAGGAAAGGTAGGAATTATAGGATTGGGATCTGTAGGTTGTCAATCTATTTTTAACTAATTTACAATAATAATTGTATGATTTCCTGTCGTCAGGGTGCCTGGTCCTCTGCCAGATAGTTCTAGAACGGCGCTTGAATTGGATAAGGTCCAGGAGTTCTTGAGGTAAAGGATTTGTACATCGGGATTTGGTGGAAGAGAGAGGTGAAGATGAAGTCCAGGCTGCTTGTTGGATTAGGGTAGTAAAGGTATTTACAGCTTCATCCAGTTCTTCAGGGGATTTGAGGGATACTCTGAGATCAATATTGTCGGTTAAGATTTGACGGAATAGGTCCCAATGAACTGGCCCTCTGATGAATGAGGGTGGAGTCGGTTTAGGAATGGGCGATAATGAAAGGGTAAGGAGAAATGGACTGTGATCTGAAGATAGGTCATCGAGGCGAGATATGGAATAATTTAGTGAACCTAGACCTTTATGAATGAAAAAATCTAGAAGGTCAGGATTGCGGTTGGGATCTGTTGGCCAGTAGGTAGGAGAATCCGGAGGAAGGATAATGCTGCGAGTAGAATTAAGTGCAGACAACAGGATTCGTCCGCGAGAGTTTGTGGTTCTGGCTCCCCATTGTTGGTGTTTTGCATTAAAATCTGCTCCTACAAGAAAGTGGTGTCCCAAGGAATTTAGGAATGAATTGAATTGGGATTCGGAAAATGGAATTTTTGGAGGGGAATATGCTGCAACAATTGTTAAGTTAAAGAGCTTGGTTTGGACTGTTACAGCTGTAGGTTGTAGGTAATTATGGACCGGTAAGGGGTGTGAATGATGGGAGAGGGAGTGATGGATGATGACAGCAGTGCCAGCATGTGCGGTTCCGTCCGGGTGGTCCGTTCGGTAAATGTTGTAATTGGGGATGTTAAACAGCCGTGAGTTAGTAAGTCGAGTTTCTGTTACCAAGGCTATGTCTATATGTTTTTCTTGTAAGAAGACTGTCAGTTCGTTGGTGTGATTTCGAATACCATTCGCGTTCCAAAGGAGTATGGATATAGGTTCGGAAGAGGTCATTTAAGGATTTCTTGCAGAAGTGATGAGGTGGGATACGAGGTTAGTTAGAAGAGATAGTAGGGGAGTCACGACTGATTTCAGTTCAGTGATAAAGGATATTAAGAGACTGGTGATATCTGTTGCGTTAGATGGAGGAGGAATAAGTGGAATTTGATGTTGATGGGATTTTTGAGGCTCGGGTAGGGTTAGAGGAAGAGAATATTGAGGTTGGGGCTGGGGGTGTTGAAGGTTTGGCTGTTCCTGCGGCAGGGCCTCACAATTCTTATTTTTCTCACCGCCTCCTAGAAGTTGGGCAAAGGACACATTAGAGTTTATGAGGTTTGAAGTTATTCTTCTTGGAGTAGAGGAATATTCTGTTGACTGCGGTTTCTGAAATTTCAGTTTTAGATTTTTGTAAACCTGGCATCCTTTGTAATTAGCTGGGTGTCCTTTCAGGCATAGAGCACACACTGCTGGAGTTTGCCTTGATTTGATGCATTCTTCAGATTTGTGGGGGTCTCCACATTTCACGCAACGTGGCATGTGATGACAATAGTGCTTGGTATGGCCATATGCCTGGCAGTTGTGGCATTGGACAATTTCTTTCTTCACGTACGGCTTTTCAACTGCTACTTTAGTGTAATACAGCCTTTGGATATCGTAGACCTTTTCAACTCCAGGTGAGGGTTCTAGATCAACGAAGAAGAGGGGTAGAGGTATCTTCCTAGTTCCATCGGTGCCGGATCTATTTTCCTTCATAACGTTTGTTATTTGACGAACCTTGAAACCCAGTGCCGTCAATTCTTCTTCAATGTCTTCAGCAGGCGTTGAGTGATGAAGATTTCTAATGACTACCCGCAAGGAGCGCTCCTGCCGAAGCTGGTAGGTGTGGAACTCTGCCTTTGTGTCCGTTAGATATTTAACGATTTTCCGGTATGATTCTGCTGTTTCAGGAGAAATCTTGGTATCAGTGCTTCTGCTAAGGCACGAGTAACTGCCTGGATCAATAATTTTATTTATTTGGGAGCAGAGCAATTGAAAATTTTTTATATGTTTGACGAATATCGGGGGAGGCCGAGGCTCTCTAGGCGTTGGTATTGACTCCATAGCATCTTTATCAGATTGGAGAATCTGGTATGGGTTGGGCGTGAAGAAAGGAGATTCTTCGGATAATCCCTGGGATGAAGTGCCTGGTTGTGGTTCGTCTGATACATTTGTGGGAGTAACTGGAGGACTATTTTTTTTATTATTACGCCGTGAACGGGTCTTAGCTGGTGGAGAATGCTGAGGTGTTGAAAGTGCTGAATTTTGAGGATTATAGGACCTGGTAGACCGGATCGGGACCTTTTGGTAACTTTGCTGGACATTACTTGGTGGAAATATCTCATTTTCGCATGAATAGATGGTATAGAGAAGGAAGAAAAGAAAAGGGGAAAAAAAAGAAAAAAAAAAAAAAAAAAAAAAAAAAAAAAAAAAAAAAAAAAAAAAAAAAAAAAATTAAATTACGTCTGCGCGATATAATTTAATGTTTAACACACGAACGTGCCCCTACCAGAGCTGGCGGAACACTGAGCTCGTGGCCCACGTAAAGTCGTGGGAGTGGGGGGCTTCCCTATGGCCGCTATGAGTGTGATAAGGCCTCGTATACACACGGCTACACTGTTCACTATTAGACACTCTAAATAAAAACAGTACTCACTGTGGGATTACTACCAATGTAGACCACTGTTGTCCAGCTACTTCATGGTTGATTTCAAATCGAAAAAAAACATGCAGTGACTACACAAAGATTGATGTTCTAAGAGAACGATGTAAAACGTGACTGTTTATATCTAGCGCATGCGCAGAACTCGGGACTATATTTGGGATACAGAAAAATCTAATAAGTTAAAAAGCATAAAGAAGGTAACCAAAGCATGGCATAGCTCAGATCGAAGCAACAGGAGGGAAGAAGTAGCAATTACTAGAATGCGAATCGGGCATACACGGCTAACACATGAGTTCATAATAAAAAGAACTACACCACAGAAATGTGATTTATGTGATGTGCAGTTGACGACCGTCCATATCCTATAGGAATGTCCGTTATACCGAAACCATTTCCAAGAAGCAAAAATAGAAAGAAGTATTGAGGAGTTACTTGGAGATAATAACAATAAATTTGGGAAAACGATCAATATCCTAAAAAAAATCGGTATTTTCAAGAAATTGTAGAAGAAAAAGAAATATATTAAAGGACACTGAAGACCCCAGCTGTTGAGTGTCCATAAAAAACTCTACCTACCTACCTACCTTACCACACAGTGTGTGGCACACACACACACACACAGACCTTTTTGCGGGACTTGGTTATTTGCACTCAGGGGACCCTAAAACGCGTATTTCCATAGAAAACTAAAATTCGAAAATTTCCACGATCGCAAAACTTTCCCTTGCTATATATTTCATATATAGGTAAGTGAAAGTAAAAAAGGTGCAAAATAATTTAGACGTCAGAACAACGTTTGATGTGTCATTTATATAATTTGTTACAGGATCAACGTTCAACACAGATTCACTTGTAAATTATATATTAAAATTCCGATAAAACTTTGAAAAGTAATTCACATATATTCATTCAAGTGTATAATACAGGGAGAATCTTTTCGATACTTTGTTTTCTTATAACGAATTTCAGCCACTTAATATTCATTGTAAAAGGTCAAGTTTGGAAAGGGGTTGAATTTAAATATTTTCTGTTAAAAGACCAACTTTTGGACCTGACGATGTTGGAACTTGCCGATAAGAAACTTTGCTCATCAGGTAACCAAGTGTATTTTCTTCCCATTCCATTTCCCTATCCGATGGAACTTTATTCCACTTAATTATAGTCAATAATGGATAAGTCATTAAAATGTAATTGTATTCCTTTTGACATTATTCAGTCGGAATGTCAGAAGAAAAGTTGGTTCCAGGGCCAGAGGGTAAAGTTTAGTTGTGACTGAAAAATAAGTAAAATTTATGCTGAATAAATGGAATTTTTGAAGAATAAAAACAAGTTACCATAAAGATATACTTAGGGTCTATCGTTTTAAGTATGTTTATATATCGGGTTGTTTCACATGAAATGTCCGTTTTTATAGTTTCTGAAATGCATAAAGGATTTTGCAGGACTCTGTTGTTTTCTTCCGAATGATTACATATTTAAAGAAAACAGTTACTAATCCTCTACCTTTGTATTATAAACATTACCTTCCCGATCAATTACACACTTTTTGGTATACTTCCAAATATGAACATGGAAACACGCGATTTTCGAGTTATATTTTTGTACGAGTTTAAACTTGGCAATTCAGCAGCTGAGGCCGCTAGAAATATTTGTAAGGCGTTAGGGAAAGGGAGTGTTAATGAACGGACCATTCGCCGTTGGTTTGCTAAGTTTTCAGCTGGGGATAACGACTTGGATAACTTGCCCCGAGGAAGACCTCCAACCGTAATAGACAACGATATCCTTAAACATAAAGTAGAAGGAAACCCCTACCAAACAGTTAAAGGACTTAGCACAACTAAATGTAAGTGCATCGACCGTTTCCAGACATTTAAAGTGTATTGGGAAACTAAAAAAGCTCGATACATGGGTACCTCGTGATCTCACTGAGCGGCAACAAGACCCCATGTTTCAAAAACGTCCAAAAATTGAAAGAACTGGGCTATGAAGTTTTTCTGCACCCACCATATTCTCCCGACTTGTCTCCAACAGATTACCACCTCTTCAAGAATTTAGACAACTTCTTCAGGAGAAAAACTTTTTGAAAATGGTGATCAAGTGAAAAGTGCGTCTTCAGATTTTGTTTTACTTCAAAGCTCAGAGTTTTTCAGTTCGGGGATATAAAAGTCAGAGTCACGTTGGGAAAAAAGTTTAGAAAAAGAAGGTAAATACTTCGAATAAAATTATCTTGTTTTCATATCGTATTTTTAATAAAAATCCTTTACCTTGAAAAGGGACATTTCATTTGACACAACCCAATATATATATATTATTTATTTATTATTATTATTTTTTTTTTTGTTGACCCGAAACGACCTTAAATCAACATCATTTTCATCATCAATCACGCAAATATCATTTTTCACCAACTTTTCCCACACATTCCACTCTTTTTCTTTCTTCCCACCTCTTCTCCATTCTTTCAGACTGAACTCTTCTCTGTTCCTCGCTCCATTCTCTCGCCTTTCTCACCTCTTTGGCACCCACAAGGACCTTTATCTTCCCTATACTCATCTATATTGACACAATCCTGTGTTGAGATTCCCAACCTCACATTTTCTTTCCTTATTTGCTGTATGTACCCTCGGACGCCTTTATATCACCAAATGTTTTTTTCAAAGATTTCCTTATTTATTCTGCTAGGGCTCATCCTTACCATGTGCTCGTAGAAACGCAGCCTCCTAAGCGTTTTTATATAATTTTTAATTAATAATTAATAATTTTATATAATTATTATTTTTATTTTTTTATTATCTTTTTCTGCTATGGTAACTCCAAAGAAGGAGAGTTTATTGATTTTTATATACATGCTCCAGGCCTGTTCTTAGGCACACTACACGTAATCTATGTTAAATTTACACAAATTATTTAGTTCACATTATTTTCATTTTCAGTTTAAACATTAAATATATCATAAAAATAAAATAAAAACTAACATTAATCGAAAAATAACTAACAAATGGGAATAGCTTAAAAAATAATGCCATTACCTATTTCAAGATTTTAAAAAAATAAAATAAAACAGCTAAATGTATAAATACAAACAAAATGAATTTAGCACAACAAGAATTACAAAGACTGAACTGCCTTCCTACAATATTTATTAAGTTGGTTGAAGTCTATTTTGTTTACGATATTTATAAAATACTTTTTTAAATTTTGTCATCAGTCTCTGTTCTGTTTCTGGCCAAGTCTCGTGCTCATATAACCTGTATCAGTTTAGCTCGAATCTTGTCTAATTTTTTTACAGTCGAATAGTAAGTGCCTAAAATTGTGTATCTTACCATCGTATGAAGATTTGTCGTCCTGTAGTATGTTAAAGCGTTTTTAAGTAATGTTTTATTTGTCCATGTGTATATGTATGTAGTATGTTTTTTTAGCTGTGGTGTGTGATAAGGACAGAATAGATCATTTTATCTAAGATATATATATATATATATATATATATATATATATAGAGAGAGAGAGAGAGAGAGAGAGAGAGAGAGAGGGAAGTCTTCAAATGGGAAAATGTTTAATTAGGAACACGTTGCTCCAAAAATACATAGTCCCTTGTAATAGTCATTGTGAACTTTTAATGAATTTTTAAGAGAAGAATAAAAATCTTATTCCCGATTTAGAATACAAATAAAAATACCATTTAGTTTACACAAAACTTGTAAAGACTTTTTACAAAAGAAATAAAACTTAATTTTAAAGCTATAACCTCAAAATAGATATGTCAAATAAAGATTAACTTTTTCCTGGATCTCAGAAATAATATCGGCCAGATATCTGTCAGAATTAAAAAGTAATTTATTTTCTTTAATTTTCTTTTTACTTTGTTTATATTCATTGTAGCTCATCTTTACTCTTTTATTATTTATTTTATTTCTTTATGTTATTGTCTATCAAAAGTAATTCTGTTGTTGTTTTTTTTGTTATCATGCTTCTTTATTTTTATTTTTTTACCTTCTCAATTTTTTTTGACATTTCCTTCCATAATTAGGTTAGATAGAGATTACAAATTAAAAAAATATTTGTGATCGTTTTTTTCCCCCAAAATTTTAGGAGCCTTTAGGTTTGACAAAATCTCTGATCTGGAAATCATGCTGTTCGATTTTCTTCAACTATAAAATTCTCCTTATTTATTTCCGTCCCAGAACTAAAAAAAATCATTATAAATATAATGTACTCCTAGGGCATACCCAGCCTCTATGAAATGGGTACTTAACGATTGTGAAAAATAAAATCTGGTGCGGACAACACACGACTTTCACTTACCTCCATTTTTCAAATCAATGAAAGAATTTTCAAATACAGTTAGAGATAAAAATACGTGAAACTATTAAGTAATTAATTGAGTAGAATTTATATAGAAACATGTGTTTTATTAAAAAATCTATTATTATTATTATTAGTTTTATGTTCATTTCATCACTCTCTATTAACTTTTAAAAGCTTGTGTATGATATAATATTTTTTCTAAAATATTTAGCTTTAGTATATTACTGCCCTTATGTTCAAAATCGAAAGATTGCATTAAACAAATATTTTTTTTTGTTTTCTCCTTTAGTTGGGTATCGAATTTATTCAATTTATATATTTACCTGTTTTTCATCAGCGTTAACAAATATTATCTTGAGTTATAGATTTATAGAATCAACAAAATTAAAGATACTTTAGAGTACTTTAATTTTTATCCAAATGAAACCTACTTGATGTTAAAGCCCAATAAATTTTACATCGATATAGCGAGTTTAATCAAAATCGTCAGAACCGTTTTCGAGAAAATCAAAAAAAGGTGCAAAATGCATGGTATAAAGTGTCTCTTCTGGAAAGCTCATTTTGATGAAAAAGGTTTTGTAACGCCTCAGACGTATATTTGTCTTAAATATGAAATTTCAGATTCATAGGACTTACAGTTTCCGCCCAGGAGTTACCACACACACACACACACACACAGACCTCTTTGCGGGACTTGGTTATTTGGACTCAGGGGACCCTAAAATGTGTATTTCCGTTGAAAACCACGTACCCACTTTATAGAGACTGGGTATGCCGCAGGCGAGTATCCATGCCCCCAGGGCATTCCACAGCCGGAGCTCGAACCCGCGAACAGTAGACTAGTACTCTATCTACCAGACTTCACCGCCCTAAAATAAATATTAAAAAAATCATTCAATCCAGTAACTTTCCTGTTTAATATAGAGCTGAGAGTCATGTAGGATCTGACCTAATATCCCCTCTTCAATATGAGAGGAGCCCAAGACTTAATAAAAGCCCCATCCCATTTGGGGACAGCCTGCCCGAGACCTTTCCGTTTGGGATAACAACTTTAGTGATGCTTCATTCAAGCCGGGCCTCGGGCTTAATCTGTTTAAGTCCCCCTCATCAGTTTGCGACCAATAATGGCAATCGCCACCCGCAATTGGTTAACTTTTGTTCCGTACTCTCCCCATTATCTCATCATCAAAGTCTAGTTCATTTTACATCATTTCCTTTTTTTTTTTTTTTTTTCTATTCTTATGTTTTTAATTTCCACTCATTTATTCATTTTGTACTGAATAAGATATACCCTCCTTTGTAGACATATTTATATATTGGGTTGATTCACATGAAATGTCCGTTTTTATAGTTTCTGAAATACATAAAGGATTTTGCAGGTCTCTGTTGTTTTCTTCTGAATGTTTACATATTTAAAGTAAACAGTTACTAATCCTCTACCTTTGTATTATAAGCATTAGCTTCCCAATCAATTACCCACTTTTTTGGTATACCTCTAAATATGAACATGAAAACACGCGATTTTCGAGTAATATTTTTGTACGAGGTTAAACTCGGCCATTCAGCAGCTGAGGCCGCTAGAAATATTTGCAAGGCGTTTGGGGAAGGGAGTGTTAATGAACGGACTACTCGCCGTTGGTTTGCTAAGTTTTCACCTGGGGATATCGACTTGGAAAACTTGCCCCGAGGAAGACCACCGTCCGTAATAGACAACGATGTCCTCAAACATACAGTAGAAGGAAACTCCTACTAAACAGTTAAAGGACTCTCAGCACAACTTAATTCGAGTGCATCTACCGTTTCCAGACATTTAAAGTGAATTGGGAAAGTAAAAAGGCTCGATACATAGTAAAAATGGACACTGAGCGGCAGCAAGACCCCATGTTTCAAAACATACCGTGCAAAAATTGAAAAAACCTTCGCACCCACCATATTCTCCTGACTTGTCTCCAACACATTACCACCTGTTCAGGAATTTAGACAACTTCGTCAAAGGAAAACTGTTTGAAAATGATGATCAAGTGAAAATTGCGTTTTCAGATTTGGTGGATAAAAAAGTCACGTTGGGAAAAATGTGTAGACAAAGAAGGTAAATACTTCGAATAAAATTATCTTGTTTTCAAATAGTATTTTTAATAAAAATCCTTTACCTTGAAAACGGACATTTCATGTGTCACAACCCAATATTTTCCCTATAGTAAATATCAAAAATGTTTTTAAAAAATTAAAAACAAAATAGTAACAACAAATACATGATATAAAATATAAAAACAGCAGGATTCAATATACACACATATTATTCCGTTGAATTGCATCAACTATACCAGCAATTTGTGATATAAAATATTCATTTTTCTACATTTTAAAGTTTGAGTCCTTGCAAGATATTCACTTAAAAATTATTAACAAGTATGCGTGTTTTAAAAACAATTAAAATACATAAAAATAACAGAGAAATGTCACCTTTTGTCCTCCACAACCCTTTTTTTTCGGTGGGTTCATTATCTCTTCAAATATTGGCTTTCTTTTTTTTTTTTTTTTTCTTAATCTTTTTTGCCAAGTAGATACTAAATATTTAATCTCGCCATTCTTCTTTTCTTTAAGGGGTCATCACTGCAAGTGGGTTGATAAAATTTTAAATGGATGGGAACAACACCTGCTTGTTCATATTTCTAACAGGAAAAAGAAAATTGTAGTGTACTTTAATTATTTTTAATTTAATCTGAAATGTGTTTTAAAGACTAATAATTTACGACAAAGCTCTTAGTAATAATATGTCTAACATTTTGTTTTGTGATCCCTGTAAATTCATTATGACTTGTTTCCCCATGAATATTGCCTACGGATCGTTGATATTGGGTTGTGTCACATGAAATGTTCGTTTTCAAGGTAAAAAAATTTCATGAAAAATACGATATGAAAACAAGATAATTTTAATCGAAGTATTTACCTTCCTTTTCTACACACTTTTCCCAACGTGACACCAACTTTTTTTTATCCCCGAACTGAAAAACTCAGAGCTTTGAAGTCAAACAAAATCTGAAAACACACTTTTCACTTGATCACCATTTTCAAAAAGTTTTCCTTTGATGAAGTTTTTTAAATTCCTGAACAGGTGGTAATCTGTTGGAGACTCGGTAGAATATGGTGGGTACGGAAGAACTTCGTAGCCAAGTTCTTTCAATTTTTGCACGGTATGTTTTGAAACATGGGTTCTAGCGTTATCGTGTAAGAGTATAGGACCCTTCCGATTTACCAATCCAGGTAGTTTTATTAATAATTTTGTGTACATTTATTGAATTTCATTGCAGTACGTTGGAGAGGTAATGATTTCACCTCTAGGTAAAAAGGAATAATGAATTATCCCAGACATGGACCACCAAACTGTAACCATCATTTTTTTGGCATTAGCAAACCAACGGCGAATGGTCCGTTCATTAACACTCCCTTCCCCAAACGCCTTGTAAATATTTCTAGCGGCCTCAGCTGCTGAAAGGCCGAGTTTAAACTCGTACAAAAATATTACTCCAAAACCGCGTGTTTCCATGTTCCTATTTGGAGGTGTACTAAAAAGTGAGTAATTGTTTGGGAAGCTAATGTTTATAACACAAAGTTAGAAGATTAGTAACTGTTTACTTTAAATATGTAAACATTCGGAAGAAAACAACACAGACCTGCAAAATCCTTTATGTATTTCAGAAACTATAAAAACGGACTTTGTTTCATGTGAAACAACCCAATATATATTTTTATAAAGGAGGGAATATTTTATTCAGTATAAAATAAATTTAAAAAAAAGAAAAGGAATGATGTAAAATGACATTTCATGTGAAACAACCCAATAGTTTATGACTGATGGGTGGACTGTATTCTAGGGGGGTTATGAATATATAATAGCTTATTTTAACAGTGTTTGATATTTAATTGGTTCATAACAATACAAAATGGCATTTTTTATGGTAGATAGATAAAGGCAGTTTGGCTTGGATTTCTTACTAAAATTGAATATCTTGCATGATTGTTTCAACTCTTACTTGTGTTGGCTGGCTCCTGGCCCATCATTCTCCCTGCTCAGTCTTCCTCGTTCTTCTAATCACACATTTAAGTGTTGTAAACTCTCATTGCCTTGTAACTTCACACACTCGGCAACACTCTTTTCATGATTTGGGGCTCATTTTATCCCTGAATGGTACTTACTTGCCAACGAAATGGAGGGTCCAAAATGGTAGAGCCTCCCAATTATAATTTATAGTTATTTCAAATGTTAAATTAGCTCTTGTTCAAGGAAGATCCTTAAACACATTTGTTTAATCTAAGAAATTAAAATAAGATAAAATTAAACTAATAACCTTGAATTAAATACAAATGATTTTATTTATTGGGTTGATTCACATGAAATGTCCGTTTTTATAGTTTCTGAAATACATAAAGGATTTTGCAGGTCTCTGTTGTTTTCTTCTGAATGTTTACATATTTAAAGTAAACAGTTACTAATCCTCTACCTTTGTATTATAAACATTAGCTTCCCAATCAATTACCCACTTTTTTGGTATACCTTTAAATATGAACATGAAAACACGCGATTTTCGAGTAATATTTTTGTACGAGGTTAAACTCGGCCATTCAGCAGCTGAGGCCGCTAGAAATATTTGCAAGGCGTTTGGGGAAGGGAGTGTTAATGAACGGACTACTCGCCGTTGGTTTGCTAAGTTTTCACCTGGGAATATCGACTTGGAAAACTTGCCCCGAGGAAGACCACCGTCCGTAATAGACAACGATGTCCTCAAACATACAGTAGAAGGAAACTCCTACCAAACAGTTAAAGGACTCTCAGCACAACTTAATTCGAGTGCATCTACCGTTTCCAGACATTTAAAGTGTATTGGGAAAGTAAAAAGGCTCGATACATAGTAAAAATGGACACTGAGCGGCAGCAAGACCCCATGTTTCAAAACATACCGTGCAAAAATTGAAAAAACCTTCGCACCCACCATATTCTCCTGACTTGTCTCCAACACATTACCACCTGTTCAGGAATTTAGACAACTTCGTCAAAGGAAAACTGTTTGAAAATGATGATCAAGTGAAAATTGCGTTTTCAGATTTGGTGGATAAAAAAGTCACGTTGGGAAAAATGTGTAGACAAAGAAGGTAAATACTTTGAATAAAATTATCTTGTTTTCAAATAGTATTTTTAATAAAAATCCTTTACCTTGAAAACGGACATTTCATGTGACACAACCCAATATTTTCCCTATTGTATATATCAAATATGTTTAAAAAAAAATTAAAATCATAATAATAACAACAAATACATGATATAAAACATAAAAACAGCAGGATTCAATATACACACATATTATTCCGTTTAGAATTGCATTAACTATACCAGCAATTTGTGATATAAAATATCCATTTTTCTGCATTTTACAGTTTGAGTCCTTGCAAGATATTTACTTTGAAAAATAGATATAAGAAGAAAAATTGAAAGAACTGGGCCTGGCCCATCATTCTCCCTGCTCAGTCTTCCTCGTGCTTCTAATCACACATTTAAGTGTTGTAAACTGTCTTTGCCTTGTAACTTCACTTATACACTTGGCAACACTCTTTTCATGATTTGGGGCTCATTTTATCTCTGACTGGTACTTACTTGCCAATACGAAATGGAGGGTCCAAAATGGTAGAGCCTCCCAATTATAATTTATATTAATTTCAAATTTTAAATTAGCTCTTGTTCAAAGAAGATCCTTAAACACATTTATTCAATCTAAGAAATTAAAACAAGATAATATTAAACTAATAACTGTGAATTAAATACAAATGATTTAATTTATTAAATATATTGGTAATTCTATGTTTGTGAAATATTTGTGAAGGTATAGCCACATTTTTTTTTTTTTGTAACTTAAAAAAGTCTTATAATATTATTTAGGTTTTTTTTTTTCGTTATTTACATAAAAAATAACGTGGTGCCCAGAATCATAGACAAATAATGAAACAAGGGTTTCAGTGTATGATAAGATCCTACATTTAGGTTATTTTGAATTCCTCTTACTTATATATGAAATATATAGTTAGGGGAAGTATTGCGGTCTTAAAATTAAATTTCATTAATTCTTTAATAATTTATTTTTGACTCTTAATGTATTTAAAAGTTCTCGAATTGATTTTAAAGGCGGAGGTAAGTGACAGTCGTGCGTTGCACGCAACAGAGTTTTTAAAAATATTTTTAATCAACCATGTTAGCTACCCTATCAAGAAGGCTTACAATGGAAGTACTAACGAGGTTGAATGGAATGAGGTGATAGACTGGGAATAGGAAATAGAGAATCAGCTAGCTTCGTTAGAGCATTATCGACGGGGACACGGCAGTGGCAAAGCCCCCTTCAGCGTTTTGTAGCCAAGTGAGGGGGGGCCGAAGCGTTTTGTAGCCAAGGGTCCGAGGGGCCGAAATCAGATTGCGGCTAACGAACGGGCCACCCAGTCCTGAATGCAGATCAGCCCACACCTCTCCACTTTATCTCCAGCACGCTCTATAGGGGACTTTACCAGTATTTCCTCCACCTTTTTCTTCCTCTCCCTGGAAAAAACGAAATAAAAACTCTGATATTGTACCATTTCATATCAAAATCATTTTTTAAAATTATATATTTATACATCTTGTAAATGTGATACAAGATTATACTGCCACGATTCGCATGTAGGGATAATACCCATTGGCAGCTCTCCAACAACTATAATAAAAAGGTCTCAGGACGATCAGACGCCTCGGAGGATTATCAGGGATGGAAAAGGAAGCTAGGATTAAAATTAGTGGGTTAGAGTGGGAGTGGATTGATACCTGGTTCGGGCCAAATCAGCTACATAAGGTGTATCAAGGTCAAAGTAAAGAGAGTTGAGGATTTTTCGAAGGATTTTCGATCGTAAGGATTAAAAACGGGAAGAACTTGATGGTTTAGTACAACCCCAAATCTCAACTCCTTATATCCAGATAGGCCTTATGATGGTGATATAGATGAGCCTTTTGTAGTTAAGTGGAAGGTTAGAGCGTCTGTCCAGTAAGTGTTCTAGTAAGCGAAAGCGACTGGTAGTTTTACCCTTGTGTGCGGATTCCATGTTAGACGATTGTCAAATAGGAGACCTAGATAGCGAATCTGTTCAACCGGTACAAGCGTAATATTATTAAAGGACACTGAATCGCAGAATGTCATACGTTTTCGTCGTACTCTGTTTTTATAATCGATTTAGATACTATTAAAAAAGTTAGGAGTTGAAGAAGCCCCAAAGCTCAACTCCGTAAGTCCAGATATGTCTTATGATGGTCATGTAGATGAGCCTTTTGTACGTAGATGGAAGGTTTAAGCATTTGTCCAGTAAGTGTTGAAGTAGTAATAAACGACGGGAAGTTTCTGGTCTTTTCAGTCTTGTATGGGGTTCCAAGTAAGACTTTTGTCAGGTGTTTTCCTAGGTATCGAATCTATTCAACCGGGACAAGCGGAATATCATTAAAGGACACTGTAGGGCAGGATATCGTATGCTTTCTATGAAGAGTAATGGTAATCAGTTTTTAGTTTAGGTTTGAGCTCTATTAGACTATTTCAATAGAATGAAACCTACATGATACTAAAGCCCATTAAATGTTACAGTGATATAGCGGGTTTAGTTAAAATAGTTGGAGCTGTTTTTGAGAAATTCGTAAAAAGATCCAAATGCAAGGTATAAAGTAGCACTATCGGTCAGCTGATTTTAGTGAAAAGTTGCTGTAACATCTCGGGCGGATGGTTCTCTTAAATATGAAATTTCAATTCTGTACGTATTTTAGTTTTCACGCTAGACTTACCACTCATACATAGACCTTTTTTTGGGACATGGTTACTTGGACTCAGGGGAAAAAAACAACTTGCATTTCCGTTGATGACTGGAATTCGAAAATTTTGACGATCGCAATACTTCCCCTTACTATACACACTTGCTCAAAAAAGTGTCCTTACAGCATGCTATTAATTTGCAGGACTATTTATTTTCAACTTCACATTTTTCTAATTACAAATTACTAATATTAATAGCAGATAAAAAAAAAAAATTATTTTCATTTCAACATTAATTTCTAACGAGGCAGAATGTCTTTTGTTGATAGGTCAAAAAAGTTTCCATACACTTCCAGTATTAATCCTATCTGTTGTATTATGAGCGTCTTTCTAGTACCGTAGATATAAATCTTTTCTCTATATCTATTAAAATATCGGTATTTAAGCTCTATTAGACTATTTCAATCAGAATGAAACCTACATGATTCTAAAGCTTATTAAATGTTACAGAAAAAAAATTAAATTAAATTAATGTGAAATCCGTAAAAAGGTCCAAATGCAAGGTATAAAGTAGCACTTTCGGTCAGCTGGTTTTAGTGAAAAGTTGCTGTAAGATATCAGGCATATAGTTGTCTTAAATATTTCTTCGAACCATGTACACAAACAGTGACTTTTTCGTGCAACATGCTTAATTAGACTGATGGTAACCTAAAATTCGTATCTCCGTTGAAAAATGGAAATCGAAAATTTCGATCGCTATACTTTCTCTAACGTTATGTTTCATATATAGCTAATTGATAATGAAAACATTGTGATGGTTTTAAGTATCAGGAAAATAATGGAGCACTGGAAACGGTTAAGAAATATCATAGAATAAAAATAGGTTGGAGTAGAAGAAAAATCCACCGAATTAGAAAAATCGAAGAAGAAAAAAAAATTTAGGTTATACACCTATACTTACCTACTGAAACCTATTTGATAGGTTATATACAATTATTATACATCACAGATATATGAGACAGCTAAAAAGACTCATATTAACAAACTTCAAATTTTTCAAGCTAAAACGTTTAGAACAATTACAAAAGCACCGTGGTACGTTAGCAACATAACTTTACATACTGACCTTAAGATGCCAACTGTCAATGAGCACATACGGACACACTACAAACGTTTCCACGACAAACTACAAGGTCACCCTAACACACTAATCAATGACATGGCCACAACACTCATGCCAGGAAATGGCTACAGAAGGCTGAAGAGGAGTTGGATGAGAGACCTTCTCCCTCAGTAACTCACACTAATTTGCAGGGTAGGTACCGTGGTGTGCCTCCTATGCTGTAGCCATGTTCTTAATGACCGCATTTGCACTGATTGTTGTATATTTCAGTGTATATTTAAGTTAAAAAAAAAAATTATTTTTTCATTAACGCCATTTACCCACTGTGGCCAATTAATGATGTCCAACAATTGCTACCCAGTTATTAGGATAGTCTTTAAGATACTTAAATGAGTCCTATCGCACATACTGGCCACCTTTACTTCTCCGTAGGACGGCATACTAAGATTTTTATCCAATAAATATCTAGACACTGCGGTTCACCGTACCGTGACATAAACGTTATCTAGCCACACAAATTACCTAACTGTCACCTTACTACTCAACCATAGATTCATCTTCCACACATCTGTTAAAAACCTAGTATAGTTCCTCGACCAAAACTATCCGGAATAATCATTATCTCTCCAAATTTCCAGAAAATCCTAGCCATTCTCAAACAGTTCCCAGATTCCGTGATCAAATATCTCTTAAAACCGCCATCCTAGTTTCCTCTTATCTTCCCCACTTCGATTATGGTGCTGGTGTTTGGCGGACTGTCAGAGACGCTTGAGATGAGACTGAAGAGATTAATGAACTGCTTCATTAGATTCATCTTCGGAATCCCTCGGCGCCTACATGCTCAGCTGGTATCGGTTAGAAGAGCTTTATCCGAAATTCCGAGGGCCCAAGGTAAATTGCTAGAACCCAACCCTTTATAAAATCTTAGAAACAAAAAACCCCTCTATCTATAAAATGTTCACTCTCCACTATCTCTGATCATTCTATCAACATCAGATCCCATCGCTAACCGTTCATTCCCTCCTACAGAACTACTTCCTTCAAGAGATCTTTCGTTATTCGTGCTACTTCATTTTGGAATTCCTTACCCATGCCTATTCGTACATCACAATCCTTAACTTTCTTCAAGCATAAACTATTTATCCATCTCCTTGAATATCAGTCTACCGCGCCTTTATAAGTTTTGACTATTTACACTGTTTATTTATTTATTATATTTTTTATTTTTTATTATTCAATGTTTCAGTTTATTTTATTTATTTTATCAATTGTAAGGTTGCAATATTACCTTGTACATATATATGAGTGTGTTTAAGTGTATGTATGCATTTTTTTAAATTTTTTATATTTTTTTTTATTCATATGCAGTATAATTTGTTGTATGATGTATATTTTGTAGACGTAATAGCCAGAACATTAATACTTTAATGTACATTTATATTATTCTTAGGGGACTAGCTGTCCCAGAATAAAAATTATTTTTTCATTTCATTTCATTTTCATTTCAAAATTAGTAGTTTACCTCTGTAAATAAGGAACGTATTTCCCTAAACAATCTTCAAAGCGTGGTTGTTACCAAACTCTCTATACCAAACTCCTAGCTCTAAAGAGAGAAAAAAAAATTGTTATTTACTACCATATCCAGCAATAAACAAAATACAGAGAGGGGATATCTGACAATGAAGGGAAACGCCAGTGCCCTGAAAAGGGCGTACCCTCAACCGACGTACTTCATCAAGGGAATGGTCGCTAGGGCAGAGTTAGTACCCTCGTTATTATCCGTCGGAGAAAAAGTCCATAAAGCACCAGACCAATCCCATATCTCACTTATTGTCTTCGACTAGCACACAGCAACTATGAATGGGGATACCGCACGGATGTGACTTCACACATCTATTCATTCCTCAACATCATGGAATTTAAAATAATGCCCAAGGTAATAGTAATGTAATTATATTTCCTTTTCTTTTTTAATTTTTCTGGAAGTTTTTCTTAATATTAACACTTAAATGAGCACACCTTAAATTCTTTTTGTCAATCAATTACTTTAATAATAATAATAAATCTCTTTATTTGTTTTCGGGCTAGCCCATACAAATGGAGTTGAGTTTACAAAACAGTTAAACATAAATCAAAGAAATCTATTACAACTTACTAAACAAAATACGCTTCAAAAACAAATACATAATAAAAGGCAAAATAAATTGTAACTGTATAAATATTAAACAAATAAATCAATCATAAATAGTTTTAACAAATTCAATTATTGTTATTTTTAGTAATGTGGCTTAATTTATTCTTGAATAGGACAGATGCAAATTCTTCTTAGCTATTAAACACTTGTTAATCAATATTATAAATAAATTTTTCAAATTTGCTTTTTATTTTCATATTTTGCAACAAAAGTTGTACTATGAGGTCATTGTCAGACATATTTCCAATATACGTCCTCAAGTACTTATTTCTGGACGGGGAGTAAACAGGGCATTGCAAAAAAAATTATTTAAATCTTCTGGTTCGCCTGAATTACAAATAGGGCATTCAACGCTATTATCTGAATAACCATTTTGGAATCCGTAACTGGTAACTTTCAGTTTATTTGGGTTGACATAGTCTTAGTTCAATTACTCAATCAATTACTTTATTTCATTACCATTCACATCTATCAACGTTTCGGGGCTGTTTCCCCATTTTCAAGACATAAAAGTTCATCTATTTTTTCCTTCAAATTTGATGAATTATTGCTCATATGGTTGGTTCTAATTTCATATTTAATTTATTCCTTTTCTTTTTTAATTTTTCTGGAAGTTTTTCTTAATATTAACACTTAAATCAGCACACCTTAACTTCCTTTTGTCAATCAATTACTTATTTCATAACCATTCACATCTATCAACATTTCGGGGCTGTTTCCCCATTTTCAAGATATGTATATAATATTAAGATAAAACTTCAAGAAAAATTAAAAAAGAAAAGAAACTAAAGTAAATATGAAATCAGAACCAACCATATGAGCAATAATTCATCAATTTGAAGAAAAAAATAGATGAACTTTTAGATAAGCACATTATGTCTTTAAAATGGGAAAACAGCCCCGAAACGTTGATAGATGTGAATGGTTATGAAATAAATAATTGATCGACAAAAGGAAGTTAAGGTGTGCTCATTTAAGTAATTATATTCCAGGACCGACGTTGACAACTGGAAACGGACTGTGCAGGTTTAGTGCATTAATCGAATATCGTTATCCTTCACACAAAGATACGTACACCGGTAAATTGATGATGCATTGCAGCTTCTGACACAAACTGTTTCAAAATGCTGCTGGGTCTTATATCAATACAGGAAACAGGATCACCATCAAATATAAGGAATTTCTTCACCAACATTTGACACTTAAATTGAACTGAAACGAAAAGCGCGAAAAACTTGCAAAAGACTCCGTTTATCCCACATGACAAACATGTAATTTTATCGACATAACAAAGAACTTCACAATCCGAATTAACAGCCACCGACTGAAGATTTGATAAAATTTTTAACACAGTTTGACTACTTCTGACCAACACACTTGGAAAGCGACAAAACGCATACTGGACCATCATAATGTCTCGCATCCTGTTCGACAGCCTGATGGTTCTTGGGCGAAATCTGATGCTCAAAAGGCTGAATTGTTTGCTAGGCACTTAGAAGAGACATTTAAACCGCACTCTGACATCAACAACCAACTTACAAATGAACTAGTGTCACACCACGTTAACATACCTTTACCGATGACTCTGCCGCCAAAAGCAATACATCCTAATGAAGTTTGTGATTTTATTGCCAAATTACCAAACAAAAAAGCCCCAGGTTATGACTTAATTTCAAATTTTATACTAAAGAACTTACCTTGGAAAGCAATTCTTTTTTTAACTAATATCTACAACGCTATCTTCAGGATAACATATTACCCTGCCGTGTGGAAGTATTCTGAAGTTGTAATGATTTTAAAACCCAATAAATCTTCAGACTGTCTGACTTCATATCGTCCTATAAGCCTTCTCCCTTCTTTTTCAAAATTATTTGAAAAAATTATTCTTCATCGTCTAAATTCGCTCGAAATATTTAGAGCCATTCCAAATCATCAATTCGGTTTCAGAAAACATCATTCGACCATTCAACAATGCCATCGATTAGTAGACTACATTTCGAATGCTTTAGAGTCTAAAAAATATTGCCCTGGTGTTTTTCTTGATATTAGTCAAGCATTCGATAAGGTGTGGCATGAAGGATTGCTTTCCAAGCTCAAAAATTTGCTCCCTCCGACTTATTATTTAATATTACTCTCTTACTTGACAGACCGACACTTTACTGTAAAAGTAGGAGACGCATTTTCTGGAATAAAACGTGTTCAAGCAGGGGTCCCACAAGTGGGACCGTTACTATTTAATATCTACACGGCAGACTTACCAGAAAATGACCACACCTTACTCGCCACTTTTGCAGACGATACAGCTCTTTTGACATCCCATCAAAACCCAATTCTTGCATCCTTCATGTTGCAAAGCCACATTGATGACTTATCCAGTTGGGCTAATAGATGGAAAGTGAAAATGAACCAATCAAAGAGTCTATTTATCGTTTTCACGCTCAATCATGGGGATTGTCCAGCAGTCTATTTTGAGGATAAACCCATTCCGACATCAGAGGAAGTACGATATTTGGGACTGTACTTAGACAAAAGACTGACATGGAGGACCCACATTAGACTTAAAAGACAACAACTGAACAGACGATTTGGACTACTATCCCGTCTGCTTGACAAACGATCCAAATTATCCGTGAACACCAAACTTACTATTTACAAAGTACTGATCAAACCATTATGGACATACGGGATATAGCTATGGGGATCTGCCAAATGTTCTAACATCCAAATAATTCAAATCCTTCAATCGAAAATATAGCGAAAAATCGTGGATGCACCGTTTTATGTAACCAACGAATTACTTCACAAGGACTTAGACATACTCACAGTTTCAGACACAGCCACAGAATATTATAAAAGATTTCATGACAGACTGACTTACAACATGAACCCATCGGCCCAAACACTTAAATCCTACACGAACCCGTACAACCCACCCCGACGACTTTTGAGGCGGTGGCCTAGAGATGCCTTGCTTTAACCGACTTTCGGAAGTCATCATATTTGCTTATTGCAATTTTTTTTTTTTTTTGCAGATAGCAAATGACATTAAAGTCAAACATAAACGATTGTAAATAAATAAATATTATTTAATAAAGGCAAAGGTTACTGTATTATGTTTTTAAAAGTAGGAAATCATGACAATATCCCTCTGTATCTTCTCCCATATAAACTCCCCGTCAAAATTATTGCAACACTTAAAAATATTTGAATTTTCCAAAACTTTCTAATTTTTATAAAATACAGAAAGGTTCTGAAGTCAGTAGTAAACATTTATAAACTGGAAATAAACATGTTTCATTAAAATGAATTATAATATTTCTTCCAATAAAAAAAAATTTAAAAAAACCTCCTTTTAAAATTTTCCTTTTTTACAATTTTAACTTTTAAATTGCAATTTCAATTTTTATTTTACATATAATAAGACGTATCGCTCTCCCCCCCCCCTTCCGGCATTGAATTACTGCTTCCACCCGTCTTGGTATACTTGTAAAGAGATTTTGAAGTAAATCTGGGTATATTGTCCCACTTCTCCAACACAGCTGTCACCCCTGCTCAACACAGTAGGAGGTGAATCTCGTGACCAAACCTTTCTTTTAAAGATAATCCCAAACGTTTCGATTGGGTTAAAGTCAGGAGTTCGTTTCAGGCCAATCAATGGTGTAAATATTTGTGGTGTTCAGGTATTCAGAAACACATCTTTGCCGTGTGAGGACGGAGCATTATCATGCATCAGCAATTTTCCAGAGCTTATGAATGGCATAATAGCGCTACGTGATCTTGAAGAATCATTTCTACATACCTCAAAGCATTCAAAGCCCCTTGGATTGGCACTAACTCGGTGAGCGCCTCCCAAGGTAATAAATTCCATCGTAAACAGAGAATGAAACAATATGCCTAATCCCTAATATCTCTCATTTAATAAATAATATTACTATAAATAGTAGTCATCAGAACTAGGAGCTGAGGTTTTTGGCCATATGGTAAGAATGAACAATCAGAGTCTGAACAAACAGATTTTTGACAAAGTTCTAGGATATAAGAATATGGGCGGTTATGCAATGCAAATAAAATAAAAGCAAAGAGCCCGATAGGTTAAAAATCGAGGAAATTAGACTGCTTGGATAGAGAGCTTTTCGGGAAGAAAATAAAAGAAGTTGGGGTTCTTACAAGAAAAACAAAGAAACAGGGGAGAAAATGGACAAAGGAAGAGAAGGAGGAACAGTCCAGGAAGATGGAAGATGTGAAGAAGACAGAATATTCACGTAGTCCTTGATGGCCAATTCGTGCAAAAAAAAAAAAAAAAAAAAAAAAAAAAAAAAAAAAAAAAAAAAAAAAAAAAAAAAAAAAAAAAAAACTGAAATGAAATGTGTGTTGCAATGCTTTTGAAGAGGAGTGTATATAAAATATTCCGTTTTCACTATCATTAAAGGGGAATTTTTTCAGAAGATTTATAAATAAATTACATTGTAATTTAGCATTTCTAAAGGAGAGAAAAAAAATTATCTGAAATATTTGTAGTAATATAGACGAATGAAGAAGAAGAAGAAGAGAATTTTATTTGTTTAAGATTTACATTCTTGTACAAATCAATTGAAATTATAAATCTCTTTAATTGCCAACATGAGTCTAGTTAATAATAAATGTCCATATATTCGGCTCTTGAGAAAAACTTGAAAAATAATAATAGTAAACTATTTAAATAATAAATTTTATCATTTAATTGATATATAATAGAAAAAAGACACTGGATTAAACATAAAAAAAACAACACAATAACAACTTGAAAAACAAACTGAAAACATTTGCCGTACAATGAAAAATGATAAATGATAAACAGTTAACCTCAGATAACTAGACACTTAATTGGTGTGTGGACCTTCACAGTTCAAGGTATCCAGGGTATTACATGCTGACTTAGTGAACCAGAAAATATTGTTCAGTTTTTCAATATTGTCTATTTGAAGAATTTTTTGAATATTTTGGTCATCACTGGATCCTGATAAAAATGGTTTTAAATATCTCTCTCTGTCTTTTATGACCTTTTCACAGTAGAGAAGGACGTGAAACAGACTGTTCAAGATAAACTGACCACAGAAAGTGCAGGTTTCTTGTGCTTTGAAGATGAACATTTTGATGTTGGCTGTATATGTAAGATAGGTCTCGGGGCTGGAGATATTGAAGCTGGAGATAGTTCTATATATGGAATATAGACGTATGATATACCGTTGAAAAGCGCAAAATTTAAGACAAATTAATATGCAATTAAATATGTTTTACAAATTAACAGAATGTCGTTATAAGCTCATAAACTTATGAACATTTGTTATTTGTAATATTTTTTTTATAAAAATGATGATGGGACTCAGTGTTGCCACCGTACAGTATCTTACATATAAATATACTTTCATCATCTTTAAGACATAATTTATAAGTTTTAAAAAAAAACTCAGCTATGGCCTAGAAAATCGGATTTAATTGATCACTTGATATAATTAATTATATGCTTAGTAAGTGTTTTTGGACCATAAGAAATTAAATATTTTATAAAATGTAGAAACTGTGCATCTGGCTCCTGAACTATTTTATGTTATACTCTACTGAGTATGTCCGCCCGCACAGTCTGTGTTTAATGCGGTTAAGTATACCTTACTCGCCTTATGCCTTAGATCAGTGGATGTGTACCAACAAGTATAACCCCCAGAGGTCTACAGACGATATCCAATACGTCCGCGAGATTTAGTGGAAAATTTTATTAAGTTACCTTCAGAAAAAAATCCTTAAACACCTTGCCAAAATAATAAAAGTATTGCATACACTTATTAAATTGTGCGCGGTAACTGATAATAAATAATACCTATATTATGTTTCTAAATTTTAGTAATTCAATGAGAATAATGTTTTTCGGATTATGGTCAGTTCATATTGGCTTGATAAATGGCGTACAAAAATAAACATACAGAAATCAAGTAATGCGACATTTACCCTTAGACGTTCTGATTGTCTCCACTATCACTTTACACTGTTCAGTTACCCAAACAAACAGAAACAAAATACCTAGGACTCACAATGGATAGATGCCATTGTGAGTCCTACTGAACGACGCCTGAAGTCCATGGAAATCACACGAGGAAACTTAAACCTATATGGACATACGGTACTCAGGTGTGGGGCTAATGTTAAAAGTCACACTTGGGAAAAATTCAAATCTTCCAGCATAAATTCCTCTGCTTCATTATTCACTGTCCCTTTTACGTATCCAATAAATCTTTACACAAAGACCTCAATTTAACAATCGTAAAAGATGTCGTTAAAAAATACTACAAAACTGTTCAGGATTCACTCGCTGGAAATCCAAACCTACTGGTACAAACATTACTGACAGACACACTGCCAAAAAAACCCACCAAGGAGACTGAAACGCCTCTGGAGCCGAGACCTACCCCTTTGACAGAGATCTCCACGCCAGGGGTGTCTTCTCTGGGAGGTTTTTTCACCCATGAATTAAGAAGAATCCTGAAGGAGGTTTTACGTAATGATTATGAATGTTACAATATATGCCAAAAGGCATTTTTATAGTACTTCTTGTTAAATAAATAAAAAATGTTCAGTTCTAGCATATTCCATTTTGGGTTATCTTGACAATTTATTTTAATTGCGGTAACTTGATTGTTATCCATCATTTCAATCACAAAAAAGTATCTGTTAGTTGGCTGCACTTTAAAATTAATACAATGATTTGTAATAGGTACTAAACTATATAATTTTAGAAAATATTTAGCTTTTTAACCAATTTATCTTGTTTTTTTTTTTGTTTTTTTATATAGTTTTTAATTTTATGGAAGGAGATGTTTTAGTATGCTTTGGATTGAAAATAACTATATTTTTTTTCGAAGATTTGTCGAAGGATTTTGGAGGAGGAATTGGATGGACTAGTAGACCCCCATAGCTCAATTCCATCAGTCCCGATAGGTCTGATTGTGTAGATGAGTGTTTTAATTGTCGAAATCTAAGAGCAGTTTCTTGTCTTTTAAGTCTTGTATGAGGATTCCGTGTAAGACGTTTCTCAAGATGAAGTCCAAGATATCGTATTTGTTCTACAGTGATCAGTGGGGTATGATTAAAGGAGACAACGGGACAGGAAGTTATAGGTTTACGTCGTAGAGTGAAGGTGAGGTGGTAGGATTTATTTTAATTCTCCCATTGTGACATTCTGCAATTGCTGATACATGGCTCTGTAGGATTAGGGAAGCAACAATAAGACCATTATTCACGGATAGCACACAGATGTCATCAGCATAAGTAGAGAGGATAGTGCTTGGATGGATAGGGATATCAGCTTTATACACCGGGTAGAGGATTGGGCCAAGGATACTACATTGAGGTACACCGGCTGACTGATTGAATACTAAGGAGTAGGAGAGGTTATGATTGACTTTAAAAGTTCTATCAGTAAGGTAGGAGCGGATTATTAGGAAATGTGTGTAAGCGGACTCGATCAAAAGCCTGTTTCACGGATTTAAATAATAACTTGGTAACTGTAGAAAAGAACTGAATTTTTTTAACGCTGAAGACCGAACGGAAAACGGAGTTACGGAAATATACTTTTCAGATCGTAAATCTTAATCCGGTTATTATCGCACTAAAATACGAAAACAAGAGATGTTTTGACTCCAAGTCTGGCGACCAAGGAACAAAAACATGTTTTTAGATACTCAAAGAAAACAAACAAAGTGGGGGGGGGGTTATATTTATATAATTATTAGGAAAAATTCGTTGGTCAAGAGCCAGACTTCCACTTTGTCACATTCATTTAGCACTTAGGGCTTGTTTGTTTTGTTTATTTATTTAACGTCACTTTATGCTACTATGGCTAATCGGACGATGCTACAGTAGGAGTCCTAAATTTTGCCTATCCAGGTTTTATTAGGATAGGGATCTTTAACGAGTACCTGACATCGCACAGGCTCGGGACCACCTTTTAACGTCCCCTCCGAAGGACGGCGTAACTAAGGATTTTTTTAATCCCACTTAGGGTTTGTTTTCAATAGGTTATACACGTGTCTCTTTTTTTATAATGATATTGTTTTATTCTTTATAAAATATCTTTCAATTATGATTTTCCCTTACTATGTATAAGTATATTTCTTCAATGTTACGGCAACATTCTGCAATCGAACATTCATAAGTGCCATACTATATTACGATTTTATTTTGAAAAGCATTATGAATCTTTATCAAATTCACAAATTGCAATATATTCCTTTCACTTTCCGTCGTAATATCTGCCCTCCAGGATATCTTGACAACTTTCGAATTTCATAGAAAGATAAAATTAGGTGTCTCGGCTTGGCACACGAAAAAAGAAGGAGATGTGCCCCTCACATCTAGATCAGACGGATAACGCTAAACAAAAGACTAAAAACTATCATACTATCTTCTTTCAAGACGTCAAAAATTCAAATCTAAACAGATACTGGATACTTAAACATGATTATTGAAGACCATTTGGACTTGCGGGTCACATATCACGTGAACGCCAAAAAAGACAAACGCACGTAAAATTCAAATTTTCGATTTGGAAACTTTTAGAACTACAGCAATTATCAATGGTACTTCAGCAATATTACTCCACATCCGAGTAAAGACCTTTTCGTGCCAGCAGTCAACGACGAGATGAGGACCCTCTACAAACCTTTTCACGACATGTTACACGAACATATCAACACATTAATATAAAACATGGCCACGACCAACATGCCTCACAACTCTCGCAGAAGGCTAAAAAGAAATTGGATGAGAGACCTCTTGGCATAATGCGTAATAGGAATCACGCCAGGAAGAAGTAACATTATCAAACCATCATGAATTCAAGACAGACTTACTTCATCATCAGCATCAGTAGTCTAGCAATCAATGAGTCCGGGCCCCCTTCACAAGTCTTCTTAATCTCTTCCTATCACAGCCGCAGTCCAATTCCGTACTCCAAGCGAACTCTGGAATCGATCGCGAAGCCGTCTCTTCTCCACAGTTAGGGTCTTCCGCTCTTGGTACATAGACTTGGTCAGACACCAGTCTCTTCGAAAGGCATGATCTAACATTCCGGCGATGTGCCCAGCGCACATAATTCTCTCAACGAGGACAACCCTCACAAAGTCCGGCTGAGCATATAACGTGGACAGCTCCAAGTGATTACTCCGCTCCCAGTTCTCACCTGCCTTCAAAGAACCGTAGATTTAACATAGAATTTTCCTTTCAAAAAATTGTTATCGTTGCTTGTCCAACTTTGAGATGGAAGACAGACTTACTTAAATTCACTTAAAACATTATTAATAATCCTTGATGGTTTCAATTTGTGCATTTTTTATTTATTTAGTTGATGCACTCTTGTTTTTGCTTGTTCCATTATTTTGTGCTTAAGTGTTTAAATTTAGCTCGCTCTTTCAACACTTACTAGCCAACGGTTAAACCTTTCTCTTAACTACAAACGACTCGTCTACATTACTATTATGAGACCAATCTGGACTTACGAAGTAGAGCTATGGGGCTCTACTAAACCATCAAATTCTTCCCGCTTCCAATCCTTACAATCCAAAATCCTTCGTAAAATCCTCCTTACTTTGTCACGAATAAACACCCATCAAGACCTATATGTTCCCTATGTTACTGATTTGGCCCGGACCATGTATCAATTCTTTCATGACAAACTCCATTCTCACTCTAACCCACTGGTTTCAATCCTTTCTTTCTCCTCAATTCATGATAATCCTCCGAGATGGCTGAAAAGGAGATGGCCCCGGGACTATCTAGTTTGGAATATTTTTAGAGTGCTTCCAATGTGAAGCTTCCCTACATGTATTTCATGTCATTTTATATATAACTATCACATTTACTTGATGTATTTTTTTCTAATAATACAGTTGTAAATATCAATAAAAATGTTTAAAAAAAAATTGTTTGAATCCTTTGTCGCAAATCTATGACATCATATACTACAGTATTCTTTTGACAAAGTTTTATTTCTATTGTTCACCATTTGGGTACATTTTTTTTATTTTTTTTTATTTATTTGAAGAAATTTACAACTGTATTAAATAAATACAACAAGTAAATAGGCTTTATATATGATTATAACGCATGGTAGTCCTGAGAAGAAACTACCCATTGGTAGCACTTCAATGTCTAATTTATGTTAGGAGGTCTCTTGGCCATCTTCTTTTAAGGCGCCTCGGTGGGTTGTCGGGAATAGATATGGAGGAGAGGTCACAGATAAGCGGGTTTGAGTGGACAGGGAGTTTGGAATGAAAAGAGGTATATCTGTAACGGGCCAAGTCTTCAACAAATGGGATATTTAGGTCTTTATTGATGATTTTATTAGTTACCAAGTAAGGAGCATTGAGGATTTTACGTAGGATTTTGGACTGCAAGGATTGGATGCGAGAGGAATTCGATGGTTCAGTAGACCCCCATAGCTCAATTCCATAGGTCTAAATAGGCCTGATAATTGTGATATAAATGAGTTTTTTGTAGTAAGTAGGAAGTTTTGAGCGTTTGTCGATTAAGTGTTGTAGTAATCTGTATCTACGAGCAGTTTCCTGTC
The DNA here is from genome assembly GCA_023052935.1 of Piezodorus guildinii. Classification (NCBI taxonomy): domain Eukaryota; kingdom Metazoa; phylum Arthropoda; class Insecta; order Hemiptera; family Pentatomidae; genus Piezodorus; species Piezodorus guildinii. The sequence continues at coordinate 22,712,545 of CM041298.1, read as the reverse complement.
GTTTCAGTCTAGTATGAGGATTCCATGTTAGGCGTTTGTCGAGGTGGAGTCCTAAGAACCGAATCTGTTCAACAGGAGTAAGTATAATATTCTTAAAGGATACGGTGGGGCAGGAAGTCATAGGTTTACGACGTAGAGTGAAGGTGATTTGATGGGATTTATTAGGATTTATTTTGATTCTCCAGTTTTGACACCATTCTTCAATGGCTGATAGATAGTTCTGTAGGATTTGTGATGCAGTAACAGGATCATTATTCACAGATAACACACGTGTCATGGGCGTAGGAAGTAAGGATAGCCAAGCACTAGGGAAGGGAATATCAGCTGTATACACCGTGTAAAGGATCGGACCCATGATACTACCTTGCGGTACACCGGCTGATTGAGTGAATACGGATGAGTAAGAAAGGTTATGGTTAACTTTGAAGGTTAAGTACGCTGGAGAGAGGAATTGACGGAGCTTGTATGGGTACATTTGAGATCATATTTAAAAAAATATAAACTGTGCAGGTGTAACCCAACCCAACATAGACAACTTTTTCTATTTTTTTTTTTTTACTTATGGAAAAAATATTTATTTAATAAAAAATATTTTCTCCTGAAAATCGGTTGAGCTGTTAAGCAGAAAACACTTTTTTCGTTTTTACTTTCTCCGTCCATAACTTTCCTTCTCTGAGGATTAAGCGTGATGGTGGAAAATGGTGGTTTCTGGAATCAATGTTATAAATTTGGTTCTGATATATGTAGTGATATATTTCACAAGATTATTCCACTAGGCTTGTTAATAGAATAACGAAGCTGTATTACGTCAGAATGGTTTTGACGATTATCCTGAATGGCTTGCCCTTTTTAAGAAGCGAGAAGTGAAAGATAGAGGGGTGTGGATTGAGTAGCGGTTGCTGCGCTGGCACCCCCGCCCTCCCCTAACTAACTGTATCAAATAGATATTGACAGCGGAGGCCCAGAAATAGCGGCTTGGTGCTGAGGCTGCCCGGATAAAAACGAAATAGCAACTTCGTCGGCAATACTTGCCTGACAGTTCCTTCTCCACTCCCGTGTCACCTCTTTCATTCTTTCTCCCTTCCAGCCTTCGGCAAATCCTGCTGTGATTCGGATGGTATAACGAGGGTTATCTACTGACGCCCATATTGGTGACAACTACTATAGTTATCTTAAAATCTACAAATCTAAAAAAAATACTACGCGCAACTGACGACTTTCACATACCTCGGCTGTTTAAACCAATTTAAGAACTAGTTTTTTTTTTTTTTTTTTTTTTTTTTTTTTTTTTTTTTTTTTTTTTTTTTTTACTGATATATATATTACATTTTTTACAAAATGAACAATAATAATATTGATATGAGACCACTTTCATACTATATATACAGAAAATAATAATAATAGTCAAATTACATAAAATAGATAATAAATAAATTCATATATGTATACAATAAAATAATAATAAATAAAAAAACAAAACAAATCAAAACAACAACTTATTATTGAGATAAATAAAAAGTTGGCAAATAAATAAACATCTTACACACAATCATAACTATATACAATATATACAACTGCTAAAGGGACCCCAGCACGCGCTTTTCCCTCCACTTATGGAGAAAAAAGCGGAACCCAAGAGATCCCAGCGCCGCTATCTCAGCCGCATCACTGGTCTGAGCCAGTAGAGGCTGCGTTAGGGCGCTGTAGCCACAGTTAAGAACTATTAGATAATATTTTTTTTAATTTAAAAATTTTGTTGATATTTACATATATAGAGAGAGATACACTTTATTTATAAATAAACAAACAAAATGATGCTGCCCAACTTAATTGGGTTGCTATAACACAGCATACCGATTTTTTCCAACAGGAATATTCTTAACATTTTATTTAACTATAAATACAATATTTTTTTTCCCTTTTTACTCTTTTTAATTTTTTTTTGCCTAGTAATTTTTCCTGTTTTTTTTTTTTTTTTTTTTTTTTTGTTCTCTTTTCCTTCTCTACCGCTTCACATTTTCTTTCAAATACTTAGATATATCTATACATATACATCAGAGAATAAATTAAAAAAAACAATAACAACAAATTATATATACATTAAACAACTACATACTAATAAATCACAACATCATGAATAAACACAATACAAAACACTCAGCACCCAAAATCAATATCTCTATATATAAAAAAAAATTGTTAAAATTAAAATTAAAACATAAGTAAACACAGATGCACACACATGCCCCTCCAATTATATCTTATTATAATAAATACAATAAGTAGATGGGCTTCACACATGAAAGTGTCCTGTGAAGAAACCACCCAGTGGAAGCACTTTAATGTCAATTTAATTAGACTTCCAATTGAAAAAAATCTGGTGCGGGCAACACACGACTTTCAGTAACCTCTGAATTTATAAGTCATTAAAGAATTTTCAAACACAGAGATAAAAATAAGTGAAACTATTAAAGAATTAATAAAACTGAATATCAAAAGAAACATGTGTTTTGTTAAAAAATCGATTATAATATCATCTAAAATAATTAGTTTTATCGGCTTTTCATCGCTCTTTATTAACTTGTACAAGCTTGTGTATTAAATAATATTTTTTCTAAAATATATAGCTTTCCAACAGTATATTGTACATGTATATTACTGTTCTTATATTCAAAATTAAAAAATTGTATTATAAAAATATTTTTTCAGTTTTCTCCTTTAGTTGGACATCAAATTCGTCCAACTTGTATATTTAGACGTCGTTTATCAATGTCATTAAGATGATATGATTAATATTTTGGAATATACAAAATTGAAGGTAGTTTAGAGAAAGAATATTTAAAATATCGGCATTTAAGTCCGGTCAGAATATTTCAATCAGAATAAAACCTACATGATATTAGATCCCATTAAATTTTACATTTATATAGCGAGTTTAATTAAAATCGTTGGAGCCGCTTATGAGAAAATCGTAAGAAGGTGTAAAATGCTTAGTATAAAGTGTCTCTTCAAATTAGCTGATTTTAATGAAAAAGTTGCTGTAACATCTCGGGCGTATAGTTGTCTTAAATATGAAATTTCATTTTCGTAAGACTTTTCGTTTTTGTGTTAGACTTACCACATACGGACACACACACACACACTACAGCAAGTTTTTTTTATCAAAAACAGCTAACCAGAAAAGCCACTTTATACAATGCATTTTGCACCTTTCACGATTTTCTCAAAAACGACTCTAATGATTTTGATTATACTCGCTATATCGATGTAAAAATGGACGGGCTTTAATAGCATGTAGGTTTCATTCTGTTTGAAATAGTCTGTCCAGGCTTAAATGCCGATAGTTTAAATTTTCTTCTTCCTTACGTACCTTAATTTTGTTGTTCACGCCATATGTTATGGCCTGATGAGGTTTCATGAAAACAAAAGGAGAACTGTATAATTTTTACGATATTTATCAATAGATCATTTTTTGTTAATCTTTATTTTTTTATCTGTTTAAAAAATAGTTATTTTTAAATATAATTAAAAGTTTTGAATAGAAGAGAAATAAAAAGAATACGATCGTACTTCAATTGTTTTTATTACCGCCTAGTGGCGGGGGGTTTTAAGCTAGGGTCTAAAGGGTAGATGTGCCTTAGACCCGAGTCTGCTCTCATACTTGGTACGTTTGCAAACGAAGTTTTTTCTTCTCATCGTTCCCCTTGGAACTTGGAAAAACCGCCCTGCGGTCATTCAACATACCTGAGAACTTCGTCCAAGCCGCCCTGCGGAGATTTTCTACAATATGCAACTGGACTTTTTTCACGTGAATATAGCTTATCTATTAATGGAACTTTTAATTTCTTAATTCTTATTCAAGAAACTGTTTAATTCTGATAACTATTTTTTTTTACATCTTTAAGCATTGATTAAGTTAAGTTTGTTTCTTCTATTTTCTACAATATTTTAATTAGATTTATTTTGTTTCCTACATTTTCTTACAGCTGTTTAATTATAATTAGGTTAATTTTTTTCTTATATAAATTTATTAGGTTAATTTGTTTCTTATCTTGTTTATATGTATTTCATTATATTAAATGTATTGTGATTCGTTGTTGCTTCCATTATTTTTATTTAATTTAAATCTATACAGTCCACTAATTTATTTCAATAGAACCACCCTCAATTTTGAGTTGTCACATGGAAGTACTATTCTTTCACGGATAGCCCAGCGTATACATTTGTATTTTTTATGAAATTCACGATAATCTGATTTGCATTGCTAAAAAACAGCTGAATATATAAGTTAAAGGAATTCGATATCCGACTAAAGGAGAGACTGCAAAAATAGTTTTTTGATGCAATTTTTTGTTTGTGAACTTAAGAACAGTAATATACATGTATATAATATACCGTTGGAATGTTAGAGATTTTAGAGAAAATATTATCTTATACTAATACTATGGTAAAAGTTAACGGAGAGTGATAAAAAGCCGATTAACAAACTGATTGATCATTTAAATCAAAATACAGACATTTTACACTGCAAGTAAAAGTCACTATCCCACTAAGGCGTGCCCGTGTGTGGGAAAGGAGTTCACCTGCGGCAATTCAATAAAAGTACAATAACAAACAGTAACAGTACACAGTATGATACAATACAATACTTAAATAATATGACACAGTTTATTATAAAGAAACAGTAACACACTACCTAGTAAAAAACAATATAATACTTAAAGAATATAAAAATACAATAAAAAAAACAATACACACAGTACACAGTAAGAAGCAGTAATTGACTAAGCTAAAAAGCTATAAGGAATACATATACATATATGTATATATAAAATCAAGGCATAAGATATAAAATCAAGGCATGCAAATACAAAATTAAATTATATAATACCTAATTGATACAAAAAAAACAAAACAAGAAACAGTTAAACAGTACACAGAAGTAAACAGTAATTCACTAAACCAAAAGCAATAAAGATTTTAAGACAAGTAAATACAAGATTGAATTAAATAATAAGCAATTATAAAGAAACATAACATAGTACAAAGTAAGAAACAGTAATTGAAAAAATCAAAAGGCAATAAAGAATACATATACTTGCATACAGGATAAATATCAGAATGAGTGACGCAGGCTGGCATTTATTTATTAAATAACAATCTGAATGCTTAATTATAAAATCTGGTGCGGACAACGCACGACTTTCACATACCTCCATTATTAAAATCAATGAAAGAATTTTCAAATACAATTAGAGATAAAAATACGTGAAACTATTAAAGAAATAATTAAATTGAATTCATATAGAAACATGTGTTTTATTAAAAAATCTAAAATAATCACTTAGTTTTATCGGCTTTTCATCACTCTCTATTAACTTTTAAAAGCTTGTATATAATATAATATTTTTTCTAAAATCTTTAGCTTTCCAACGGTATATCATACATGTATATTTCTGTTCTTATGTTCAAAAACGAAAAAATTCATTAAAAAAATATTTTTTCTGTTTTCTCCTTTAGTTGGGTATCGAATTCATTCAATTTATATATTTACCTGTTTTTATCAGCGTTAACAAGATAATATAGTTATTTTTATAGAATCAACAAAATTAAAGGTACTTTAGAGAAAGAAAATTTAAAATATCTGCATTTAAGCCCTGTCAGACCATTTTAATCAGAATGAAACCTAAATTATATTAAAGCCCATTAAATTTTACATCGATATAGTCAGTTTAATCAAAATCGTCGTAACCGTTTATGAGAAAATCGAAAAAAAGGTGTAAAATGCATGGTATAAAGTGGCTCTTCTGGTAAGCTCATTTTGATGAAAAAGGTTTTGTAACGTCTCGGGCGTATAGTTGTCCTTTTTGCGGGACTTGGTTATTTGGACTCAGGGGACCCTAAAACGTGTATTTCCGTTGAAAACTGGAATTCGAAAATTTTCATACATACATACATCCTCGGCGCTACAGCCCCGTTCGGGCCCTGGCCTCCAGAAGAAACCTTCCCCACTCTTCTCTATTCCTGGCCATTGTCGACCAGCTTAACGCTCCCAGCTGCACTGCATCCTTTCCAACCTGGTCCAACAATCTCATTCGGGGTCTCCCTCTCTTCCTTTTGCCTGCAGGCGCATAGCTCATTATTCTCTTGGGGATACAATCATCTGCCATCCTTTGAACATGGCCAGCCCAACGAAGCCTGCTTATCTTTAGGAATCTCACCACTGGGACATGCTTATACTTTTCATAAAGCTCTCGATTGTGTCTTATTCTCTAAAGACCATTTTCGCATATAGGCCCATAAATCCTTCTCAGTATTCTTCGTTCGAAAACAGCAATCTTTTGTTCATCTGTTTTCCGTAACACCCAGGATTCACAGCCATAAGTCAGTATGGGCCTAATCAGGGTTTTGTAGAGCGCGGCCTTATTAATTTCTTTAGTTTTAAATATTCTTGTTAGACCATAATAACCCCTCGTAGCAGCTAAAATTCTCTTCTCTATTTCTTTGGAGGAATTATTTTCGGCATCTACAAACGACCCGAGGTATACAAATCCCTGAACTGTTTCAAATTTGTATCCCTGTATCTCAATACATGGTTCTCGTACCTCAGCCCCTGAATTCGAAAATTTTCACGATCGCAATACTTTCCCTTACTATATATAGTAAGTGAAAGTAAAAAAATTGTTGATAGACTATAATTTGAAAATCCCATGTTGACATTAATAGGGCTAAATATAATAAGATGATTTAGTAAGGAGGGAGGTAGGGATATGGATTATATTAAGATAGGGAGGATACTCCTTGGCGCCATTTAACATCCTCCCCGAGTTCAGAGGAACAATTAATACGGCTGTTATCAGTAATCTCGAGGGAGTGAGTAATTACGACTAGTAGAGTGATAATGGGAGCCGAGCTGGGTGGCGGAGGCATTAGTCTATTTCACTCGGCTATACAAACATCGCCCCGCCTCCCAGCCAGCAATTTCTCAAGGCCCCAAACACAAATAAGGACTTTAAGGCCACTTATTTCGACGCACTGTCTCAACTCGATTACTTGTCACAGGGCGACGTCTTCTGCAGAAGAATTTGCTTTATACAAATATAGAAAACAAACAAAAATCAGTAATTGTGGATGTAATTAGTTGACCGTTGAGGATTACTGGAAGGAATTAGTCCGGATGGCGGTCATTAAATGGAACAACTAATTAGTTTCAACTATTTATTGTTGGCCAACGTTTCGACCCTCCTTTGTGGGTCATCATCAGGGCTAAAAAGATACAAAAGAAACACAACTTCAGTGACATCACATACAATATTATATAACCTATTGAGCTAGAGAACGTCGGTATTAAAATATAACAGAAGAACTACATATGTAAAAAAAAACAAAAAAACATAATTAAAATACAATTACTATAGTATAATAATGAAAGTGTTATACAGAAAAAAAAATCATTAGTAAACAAGATTTACATATATATCAATAATTTACATGAAATATGAAACATAAAAATGTGAAGTAGAGTGGAGATACGTACCGCATGGTGGGAGAATTTATTCCAACTTGTATTTATGTTTATTTAACTTTTTTATCAACCTGTAAGATTTGGCAATTAGTGTATTTTACAATGTTCCATTATTATTTTACTTTTTTTTTTCCACCCTGTTATCTTTGGATACCTTTAACAGAATTAGGGATAATTTAGTTGGGAGGTACAGTCAGTTTTTTATCCATATATATCTTCCATCACTGTTCTTACTATTATATAGGTGATACTAGGTGAAACTTAATTAAAATCCAATAACTACAATATAATAATGAAAGTGTTATACAGAAAAAAAAGTTTACTAAACAAAATTTACACAGGTATCAATAATTTACATGAAATATGAAACATAAAAATATGAAGTAGGGTGGAGATACGTACCGCATGGTGGGAGAATGGAAACTAGGTACTGTTTGGTAGATGGCACCATAAGAAAAGACTAATCGCTGAATCCGTCCACATCCACCTCCAATCCAATCCTGTTAACCACAAAACCGATAAACAATGCATTTCCTCCACATATAGCCACATATTAAACTCTATTAAGTAGCATATTTTCTCTGTCTATCCCACTATATATATTGTTTTGTTTTTCATTATTATTGTTTGTTGTTTTGTTTTTATTTATTTATTTTTAAATCTATTTTAGGTATCCATATAATTCTATATATGTATTTGTTTTGTTTATGTATTTAAAATTTTCTAAATGTCTTCACTATTCAATTTATTCCAACTTGTATTTATGTTTATTTAACTTTTTTATCAACCTGTAAGATTTCTCAATTAGTGTATTTTACAATGTTCCATTATTATTTTACCTTTTATTTTTATTTTTTCCATCCTGGTTTCTTTGGATACCTTTAACAGAATTAGGGATAATTAAGTTGGGAGGTGCAGTCAGTTTTTCTCCATATCCATCTTCCATCACTGTTCTTACTATTATATAGGTGATATTTCAAGAATTGAATTAGAATTTTTTTTATCTTGTATCATTATGATAATCATAAGTTAAATTTCATTGATTCTTTGTATAGTAGTATTAAGAATTTTAGTCATTGTTGTCAGACCCTGTCCATAAATCGGTACGTACTTTCCATTCTACTTTTTTCCTACGTATTCTATCCCCCATCCACCAAACAGTACCTAGTTTCCATTCTCCCACCATGCGGTACGTATCTCCACTCTACTTCATATTTTTATGTTTCATATTTCATGTAAATTATTGATACCTGTGTAAATTTTGTTTAGTAAACATTTTTTTTCAGTATAACAATTTCATTATTATACTATAGTCACTGTATTTTAATTAAGTTTTTTACATATATAGTTCTTCTGTTATATTTTAATACCGACGTTCTCTAGCTCAATAGGTTATATAATATTGTATGTAATGTCATTGAAATTGTATTCTTTTGTATCTTTTTAGCCCTGGTGATGACCTACAAAGGGGCTCGAAACGTTGGCAAACAATAAATAGTTGAAACTAATTAGTTGTTTCATTTAATGACCGCCACCCGGACTAATTCCTTCCAGAAAAATCAGCAATATTTACGCAAGATTGAAGTAAAAGTTTTTTTTTATCACAGATAACGATTAAGTGAAACTGAATAAGTCATAATAGAGTTTTAAAAATCTGGTGAGGGAAACACACGAATGTCACTTACCTCTATTATTTATATCTATTTAAAAATTTAGAAACAAATTTACGTACGGAAATTCATTGTTAAAGAATTATTTACATTGAATATTAAAAGAAACATGTGTTTTTTTAAATAATCTATTAGATTATTATCTACGACAAGTTTGTTTCATCGGCTTATCATCACTCTCCATTAACTTTTACAACAGTATGTATACGATAATATTTTTTTCTAAAATCTTTGTCATTCCAACGGTATATTATACATTTATATTACTGTTCTTAACTTTAGAAACAAAACAAATGCATTAATCAAATATTGTTAAACAAATATATATTTAGTTGGATATCGAGTTCGTTCAACTTGTATATTGACTTGCTTTTTAGCAATGCTTATCAGATGATATGGTCGATTTCATAAAAAATACAAAATTTAGAAGAAGAAATTTTGAAATATTTTAGCTCTGTCAGACTATTTAAATCAAAATAAAACCCACATGATGATAAAGCCCATTAAATTTTACATCAATATGATGAGTTTAATCAAAATCGTTGAAGCCGTTTTCGAGAAAATCGTAAAAAGTGGCTCTTCTGGTTAGCCGATTTTCATGAATATGTTTATGTAACATCTCGGGCGTATAGTTTTCTTAAATATGAAATTTCAGTTTCATAGGACTTTTCGTTTACGTGCTGGAATTACCAACACACACACACACATTGCCTTTTACAATTTTTTCGTAAAAGATAATATTATTCAATATTTCCCTTTCCAACGGTTAAACTTATATAAAAAAATATATATTTTTGCTACTTTCACCTTTATTTTATTATTGAATTAGTTCAACTTGTACATGTATGTTTTTTTGTCAAATCTACGAAATGTAAAATTTTAACTATTGGAATTTAAGCCTTGTAAGACTTTCTATCAGAACTAAACCTACATCATATTAAAGCCCAATAAATTTTACAATATCACGAGTTTCGTCAAAATCGTTTTAGCGGTTATTGGGAAAATCGTGAAAAGAAGTAAAATGCATTGTTTAAAGTGGTTCTTCTAGTTAACCGATTTTGATGAATACGTTTTTGTAACTTCTTGGGCGTATTGTTTTCTTCAACATCAAATTTCAGTTTCATATGGCTTTACGTTTACGCGCTGGAGTTACGACACAACACACACACATTACCTTTTTCTACTTTCTGTAAAAGATAATATTATTTCTACAATATTTCTGTTTCCAACGGTTAAAATTACATAAAAAAAAACAATATTTTTGTTTCTTTTCTTTTTTAATTTTTCTGGAAGTTTAAAAGTGGTAATATGTTTGCTACTTTTTTGCTCATTTATTTTATTATGGAATTAGTTCAACTTGTACATAAAGCCGTTTTTTATCAATGCTAATAAGATGTATGTTTATTTTTTCAAATATACGAAATGTAAAAGTTTAACTATTGGAATTTAAGCCTTGTCATTGAAGTATGGTGTCAAAACTGGAGAATAAAAATAAATTCCAATAAATCCCATCAAATCACCTTTATCTTCGTCGTAAACCTATGACATCCTGCCCAACAGTATCCTTCAATAACACTCCTCTTGTCCCGGTTGAACAGATCCGATACCTAGGACTGCACCTGGACAAACGTCTTACTTGGAACCCTCATACAAGACTGAAAAGACAAGAAACTGCCCGACGTTTTCGACTACTTCAACACTTACTGGACAAACGCTCTAACCTTCCACTTAAGTACAAAAGGCTCATCTATATGAATATCATCAGACCGATATGGACTTACGGAGTAGAGATTTGGGGCTCTACTAAACCATCAAATTCTTCCCGTCTCCAATCCTTGCAATCAAAAATCCTTCGAAAAATCCTCAACGCTCCTTATTTTGTCACAAATAAACTCATCCATAAAGACCTTAACGTTCCTTATGTTGCTGACTTGGCGCGAACCAAGTACCACTCCTTTCATGACAAACTCCATTCCCACTCTAATCCTCTTGTTTCAATCCTTGCTTCCTCTACAATCCCTGATAATCCTCCGAGGCGTCTGAAAAGAAGATGGCCACGAGACCTTCTAGTTTAACATAGTCTTTGGGGAGCTGCCAATGGGTAGTATCCCAACATGTGAATCCATGACATTTTTATCTTGTATCTCATTTACTAGATGTATATCATTATACAGTTGTAAATAGCAATAAATCTATCTAAAAAAAAAAAAAAAAAGCCTTGTCAGACTATTTCTATCAGAATCAAATCCCATTAAATTTTACATCAATATCACGAGTTTCATCAAAATCGTTTTAGCGGTTATTGGTAAAATCGTAAAAAGGAGTAAAATGCATTGTTTAAAGTGGTTTTTCTAATTAGCCGATTTTGATGAATACGTTTTTGTAACTTCTCGGGCGTATAGTTTTCTTCAATATCAAATTTCAGTTTCATAGGACTTTTCGTCTTTCGTCTTTCGACTATGAAAGAAATGTCAGCCATGTAATAATACACATATACAATCGTACAGTTATGTATATATCGTACGCTAGATATATATTAGTACCTACAAGACCAGTGTTGACAAGCTTTGTGCCGCTTCCCCCAGCCTCATCAACTCCCCACCCCAACCCTACCTTACCCTCCATCAGCCTTATTATTTTCTCAGGGGCTATTCGTTTTTATCCCCGCTTTTCGTCTTCCCTAAAGGGATATTTTAATATTAAACTTTTTTTTCTAAGGCCACCACTCTCCCTCTACCAAGTTAGCTTAATTAATTCCCCCCGTACCAAGCGGATGTTTATTAATTATTTTCTCAAACAATGTAAAGTAAAAGCTTTTCTTCTTATAAGTTTGGAAATGAATACTTTTTTATTCTGGAATGAGTAGTCGAAACCGTGAAATGATTGAATTATCATTCTTTATTAATAATTTGTCGTACTGTGAACATTGAAAATTGAATAGAACCCGCTCATAAAATATACGACTAAATAATTTTGTTTGCTTTCACTTACCTATTTTACTTTCACTTACTATATGTGAAATATATATATTAAGAGAAAGTATTGCGATCGTGAAATTTTTCGAATTCCAGTCATCAGCGGAAATACAAGTTTGTTGTTTTTTCTCCTGAGTCTCGGTAAGTCTAGCGGAAAACCAAAAGACGTACAAAACTGAAATATCATATTTAAGACAAGTATACGCCCGAGACGTGACAAAACTTTTTTCATCAAAATGAGCTTACCAGAAGAGGCACTTTATACCATGCATTTTGCACCTTTTTTCGATTTTCTCAAAAACGGTTCTGACGATTTTGATTATACTCGCTATATCAATGTAAAATTTGATGGGCTTTAATATCATGTAGTTTTCATTCTGATTAAAATGGTCTGACAGGGCTTAAATGCCAATATTTTAAATTTTCTTCTTCTAAAGTACCTTTAATTTTGTAGATTCAATAAAAATAACTATATTACCTTGTTAACGCTGATGAAAAACAGGTAAATATATAAATTGAATAAATTCGATACCCAATTAAAGGAGAATATAGAAAAAATATTTTTTTAATGCAATTTTTCGGTTTTGAACATATGAGCAGTAATACACATGTATGATATACCGTTGGAAAGCTAAAGATTTTAGAAAAAAATATTATCTCATACACAAGCTTTTTAAAGTTAATAGAGAGTGATGAAAAGAAGATTAAACTAACTGATTATTTTAGATAATAATATAATAGTTTTATTAATAATACACATGTTTCTATATAAATTCAATTTAATTAATTCTTTAATAGTTTCACGTATTTTTATCTCTAACTATATTTGAAAATTCTTTCATTGATTTTTTAAAAATTGAGGTAAGTGAAAGTCGTGTGTTGCCCGCACCAGATTTTTCTAGTTGGTATACAGAGTTGAATTGGCCATATCCCTCTTTCCGTCTTTAGTACCTCCTAGGTGTCTGTCTCTTCCAACTTTTCAATACAAAAAACCCTCCTTATATTCTTAATATGCTTACCACTTGTTCCCTGTCTATTCAGTAAATACTAGATCCCAACCCATAAACTTGTATATACCTTCTCACAGATCCGTCTCCTTCAAAAAATCCTTTGTTATTCGTGCTACCCTATTTTGGAATTCCTTGCCTGTATCCATTCGTATATCCTTATCATTGTCCACTTTCAAACACCAACTATTTCTACATATTCTAAAGCATCAATCTTCCCAACATATGTAATATTTAAAATCTATAAATGATAACCATTCATTGTCACAAAATCTGTCTTTTATTGTTGAACTGAAGTCTTAAACGACCAGACAATTCTCAAGTAAATTGTTACTTTTCTTGTTATTCTTAGGCGACTACTCGTCACAGAATAAAAAAAAAATAAATAACTTTCATTACTTTCTATACCTATGATGAATGTCAAAGATGATATAGTGATCTACTGTTTTTATTTCAGTATGTTTCATTTATTTTCATTGAAAATCATACAACAGTTATTATAAATGTGTATTTCGCAAAAGATGATGTCGTAGTGGTATAAGAGTAGGGATGAAAATGATTTTATAATAATTTATAGAAACCGCAGAAGGAAGGTCAGGAAAGGGAGAGCTGTAACAGGGGCCATATTAAATGCATTTATTAGTCCCTTAAAGCCACAAATTCGTATCCCTTTTCAGTGAGGCCAAAGCTAGCCCTTCCATTAATATTACACGATCTCTGATTTGTTGTTTTCCGCATTAATATATAATGAGAGATTTCGTCCTGGCCTAAAGGGACATTGTTTTACACTCGGTTCATAAATTGCAAAATTAATATAATTTATAACTCCCTAAATGCTGATACCATTATAGCATTAGTCATTAAATTGAATCAAATACAAATATACTCTTAACTTAAATGTAAAGCCTTATAATAATATTTGGTGGTAAAATAACTTTGTATCAGTTTTAATATTTCAATTTAAGCTTCTCAGTTCTTGTCAATATTGCATCTATGTAGCGGTACAGATTCTCAAATGCTTAGAAACGTGCAACAATTAGAACTATTACCAAGAAAACAAAGCCAAGAGAACTATCAGATTACCGTACGATCGCTGTATTGCCTGTTTTGTCGAAGGTTTTTGAGAAGGTGTTTGAAAGGGATGTAAGGAAGATCTTGGAAGACAACTACATAATGTTTCCACAACAACGGGTCGTAGAACATGCATAGCGCTTTACACCATTCTAAAGGATACACGAAAATCTACAGACGAACGAACAATATTTGTCTCACTACACCACAAGGGCATTTGATTTGGTCGACCATAACATGCTTTTACAGAACTTTGTAATCTTTGGTGTTGGGAAACCGGTCTTGAAATGGCACAAGTCGAAACTCAGTGAACGGCCACAAGTAAGAACTTCGAGTGATGCGCCGGAGAAGTGCAGTGCAGGTGTACCACAGGGTTCTGTTCTAGGACCACTATTATTCCATGGTTACATTATTGACATAGAAAATAGACTTAGATACTGCAGAATTCATATGTTTGCTAATGACGTGTCCATTTCGGCTTGCCTGAGGACGTAGTCTTGACCTTGCAGTGGATAAACTATGATTTAGAGGAAATTTGGCTTTGGGAAACCACTAATTGACTTTACCTCAATAGCAAGAAATCATACTGGATGCTGATAGACAACCCAAACAAAATAAAACCCAAATAAAAGCTGAAAAGGACGTATTGGTGCCTTCGCTGATGATACTTCACTAAATAATTCCGCGCTGTTTCAAGATGAAAGTGTTTGTTGTAATTATCAACAGCACCTTGTCTTGGTGCGTCCATGCAGGTCTAGTTGCGAGCAAAGTCCATGGTGTGATGCATTCCTTTACAAGATGGAAACGTATGTTGCCAGCCAAGGTCAGGAAGAGGATAGTATCAGCTCTCATGTGCCCTCTTGTGTGGTATTGCTATTCTGTTTATTTGGACATTTCTGACTCGGAAGAAGCAGAATAAAGAAATTCATAGGCTGGCTACGTGTCAAAGAATATCGCCGAATCAACCTAATGTGAATAGAATATTAGATTCAGGGATTCCAGAGGCACTGAAAAGTGAATTCGTCGAGGTAAAGGACAAGAGGTTGCATGGCGTATTTAAATTCCCCTCCTGCAGAAACGAGGCCATGAGGAATGCTTCCACGCCGCACATTGGGCAATATGACCGATTTAGCTGGACAAAATTCTGAAACTTGTCCATATTTAACCTTTAGGGTCCCAGATTACGGAGAAAAATATTTAAAAAAATTATAAAAACTAATTAATTTTTGACACGATTAGCGAGCGCACTGTGGTCAAACATCAAATTTATTAGCTAAAATCTAAAACTCGACTATATTTTACGTTTGAAGTCCTCGGGATCTACTTACTTAAATAAACATCGAAGTTCTACCACTGGGTAGTTTCTTCACAAGCCTTTCACGCCCTTTATTCTAATTCAACAGTTTTACTTATTGTATTTATGTTAATACAGTTGTAAAATTCAATAAAATATAAATAAAAAAAAAATAAAGTCCATGGATGCGGGAAAAACAATACAAAAAATCTAATTATGACTCGGAGTTGCTAAAATTTGCTAATAGATGTATTTTATATGGTTTAGGAAATTCTTGAAATTATAGATTGTAAAATTTTTGATTCGTAGTGTGTGTGAAAAAAATGATGTATCACCCAAAACGCAAACAACCGCAAACATTCTTTGTAATATCTAAAGACTAAAAGGATTGGTAAAACAAATCCTACAAACAAATCCTTGGGGTAACTTGGGGGTTAGATAGTTTTTCGTTATTGAATAAGGGCGTACATTTACAAATAGCTAAATCAACTCTACAGGTGAGATTGCAATTTATACTCAATACCGAGTTTGGAAATATAAGGTCTTACCAGTCTTAGCAATGCCCATTGTTAAATACAAACAAAAAGACTTTGCTCTAAATACACCTTAAACAGAATAAATGACCATCGAATATAAATAATCCCACTGTTGGTTATTAAGCACTTGTGTGAACAGGAATGATTCATTCATTTACTATTTATTTGTAAACACGGTTTCGTGGGAAATATTAGTATTAATGGCCTTGCCAACTAATAATAAAAAGGTGAAGCACTGAAAAATTCCAAGCTTTTGACTTGAAATGTGTCCACCTAAATTGGTAATTTAGCCCACTGTGCGCTCTTAGCATGCTCCTTTCGCATGGCATGCCTTCGAAGATTCCTAGACGGAGACTTGTCGAGTGCGCCTTGAAGCCTTTTGCTCCCTGCAAACTAGTTGATATTTCCTTCCCCTTTATTATTATCATCAGCACTTATCATTATCCTTTATTATTATCATTATTCTTTTTCTTTACTCTCTCCTTCAGTCTTTTCCTTACAATATATCATATCATCTATAAACTATAGTGTTGCCCTGTAAATTATCAATTCGTTTTCAATAGAAAGTGGAGATTTTCAGTTTAACATTCTGTATATCTGGCCAAATCTTCGGTTAAGTTCTTGTCATTTAAGTCTAGTATGCGGGTTCCATGTTTGTCTTTTGTCTAGAAGGAAGCCAAGACACTGGACTTTTATCAATATTATTTGAATTTTCATTTTAAACATATTTATTAGTATTTACAACTGTATACAAAATACATCAAGTATATGTTCCATCACGTCAATTTAGCATATGTCCATACATATGCTAAATTGACATGAAATACATGTAGAGACACCACCCATTGACAGCACTCTAAATATATCCTAAACTAAAAGATCTCGGAGCCATATTCTTTTCAGACGCCTCGGAGGGTTATCAGGAATTGAGGAGGAAGACAGACTGGAAAACAGTTGATTAGAGTGGGAATGGAGTTTTTCATGGAATGAATGATACCTGGTTCGGGCTAAATCAGTAACATCGGGAACATTAAGGTATTTATGAATAAGTTTATTCGTGACAAAATATGGAGAATCGTGAATCCAATCTTACGAAGGATTTTGGATTGTAAGGATTGGAAACGAGAGGAATTCGATGGCTTAGTAGACCCCCATAGCTCTACTCCGTAAGTCCAGATAGGTCTTAACCGAAAGCGGCGAGCAGTTTCTTGTCGTTTCAGTCTAGTGTGGGGATTCCATGCTAGACGTTTGTCAAGTAGAAGTCCAAGGTAGCGGATCTGTTCAAGCGGAACAAGCGGAATATTATTAAAGGATACTGTAGGGTAGGATATCATGGGTTTACGACGATCAATATTATTAAAACTAGAAATACTTACTAACAACTAAAAGTCCTGGCTAGCTTTAAGTTTATATGGTATTTATTATCCGTTCATTCATGACGCAACTTACATGAAGTAAATAATCCCCATAGGGGAGACCGTGGCTGAGCGGCTAGCGCGGTAGTCTCTCAAGCTACAGGTTCTGAGTTCGAATCCCAGTCCCGGCGGGGCTTTTATAATGAATGTAAAAAAATGTGGATTCACTCACAACCTCTCCCCCGGGTATGTGAGGCCCGTCAGCCAAAGGGTGGCCACTCACAAAATTAGTCGTAGGGAGTGATGACCCTACACGAGGCGAGGCCCAGGACCTACACGGCCTGTCGCGCCACTGGAAGAAGAAATAATCCTAATAAGGCACAGTTTCATACGAGGTGCATTTTTTTCTTGTTCATTAACTTTTCAAGGATAGAAAAACCTAACGATTATGTGTCTGAACCTTATCTTTGAAGATAAACGTGTTTATTGGTATTCTAAAATATTCTGTAATAGCACAAAACAAAAATAAAATAGAAAAATAAAACAGGATTCGGAATTGTAAAAAGGAAAGCTGTCTTTATCAGCGGCTTTCTGTTATCGACAACTCGGCGCTATGTCCGTTTCCCAACATTCTTTGTCGCCTGGTATTTCGAATGATTTTATTTTTATATCTTATCCTAGAATAAAAATATAGAAATGCTTTTTTTTTCAGACAATTTTGCTCAAATACATCAGGTTGCTTGACACACAACATACTGGTGAATAAATATTGGACACATTGCGGATACATTTTCCTTTGTTTATTTAATCTTATTCTAATGATTTAATTTATATTATTTATAGTTTCATTTTAACTTTATTTATTGATTTCACTTTTTACTTTAACTTAATATATAAAGTAAGGGGAAGTATTGCGATCATGAAAATTTTCGAATTCCAGTTTTCAACGGAAATGCACGTTTTAGGGTCCCCTGAGTCCAAATAACCAAGTCCCGCAAAAAGGTCTGTGTGTGTGTGTGTGTGTGTTTGTGTGGTAACTCCCGGGCGGAAACGGTAAGTCCTATGAAAGTGAAATTTCATATTTAAGACAACTGTACGCCTGAGACGTGACAAAACTTTTTTCATCAAAATGAGCTTACCAGAAGAGGCACTTTATACCATTTATTTTGCACCTTTTTTCGATTTTCTCAAAAACGGTTCCGACAATTTTAATTAAACTCGCTATATCGATGTAAAATTTAATGGGCTTTAATATTACTTAGGTTTCATTGGATTAAAATGGTCTGATAGTGCTTAAATGGCGATATTTTAAATTTTCTTCCTCTAAAGTACCTTTAATTTTGTAGATTCAATAATAATAACTAGATTATGTTGTTAACACTGATGAAAAACAGGTAAATATATAAATTGAATAAATTCGATACCCAACTAAAGGAGAAAACAGAAAAAATATTTTTTTAATGCAATTTTTCGTTTTTGAACATAAGAGCAGTATTATACATAAATGATATACCGTTGGAAAGCTAAAGATTTTAGAAAAAATATCATCTCATACACAAGTTTTTAGAAGTTAATGGAGAGTGATGAAAAGAAGATAAAACTAACTGATTATTTAAGATAATAATATAATAGATTTTTTAATAAAACACATGTTTCTATATAAAATTAATTTGATTAATTCCTAAATAATTTCACGTATTTTTATCTCTAACTGTATTTGAAAATTCTTTTATTGATTTTAAAAATGGAGATAAGTGAAAGTCGTGTGTTGCCCGCAACAGATTTTGTTTTTCCTTTAACTAAGTTTAAAATTAAATCGTTTGGCTCTGGTTGGCATAAAAATTCAACGCTTAATTTTTTTAATTACTATCGTTTATTTTAATTTAAAAATGTATTATTTAGTTAATTTTTATTACTTAAACAAGTGTTATTCCGATTAAAGCGTGATAAGCTAATCGTAATAATTAAATTTAATTTAAAAATAATTATCTGTGCAGCCTGACAAAGTTTTAAATGCCTAATGAAAATGTACTATTTCTATTATGAATTTATTTTTCATAATTCCGATCGCTAAAATAAAATAAGTTTGATAAAAGTATATGAAAGAAAAAATCACGGATTTGAACAACAAACATTAGGGGAAGGGATTAGTCAGGGTGGCGGTCAATAAATGAAACAGCTAAATAATTTCAACTATTTATTGTTTTACCAACGTTTTGATCCCCCTTTGTGGGTCATCATCAGGGCTAAAAGATACAAAAGAAATACTATTTCAATGACATTACATACAATATTATATAACCTATTGAGCTAGAGAATGTCGGTATTAAAATATAACAGAAGAACTATATATGTAAAAAAAAAAAAATTAATAAAAATTTATTAAAATACAATGACTATAGTATAAAAATAAAAGTGTTATAGAGGAAAAAAATTTACAGATATATCAATAATTTACATGAAATATGAGACATAAAAATATTAAGTAGAGTGGAGATACTTACCGCATTGTGGGAGAATGGAAACTAGGTACTGTTTGATAAATGGGGGGTAGGTAGGATGGAAAATACGTAGGAAAAGGTAGAATGGAAAGTACTCAGCGTATTTATGGACAGGGTATGACAACAATGACTAAAATTCTTAATACTACTATACAAAGAATCAATGAAATTTAACATACGATAATAATAATATAATAATGATACATAATAAAATTTTTATAATTCTATTCTTGAAATATCACCTATATAATAATAAGAACAGTGATGGAAGATTTATATGGATAAAAAACTGACTGTACCTCCCAACTTAATTATCCCTAATTCTGTTAAAGGTATTCCAAAGATAACAGGGTGGAAAAAAAAGTAAAATAATAATGGAACATTGTAAAATACACTAATTGACAAATCTTACAGGTTGATAAAAAAGTTAAATAAACATAAATACAAGTTGGAATAAATTCTCCCACAATGCGGTACGTATCTCCACTCTACTTCATATTTTTAGGTTTCATATTTCATGTAAATTATTGATATATGTGTAAATCTTGTTTACTAAACATTTTTTTTCTGTATAACACTTTCATTATTATACTATAGTAATTGTATTTTAATTAAGTTTTTTTTTTTTTTTACAATATAGTTCTTCTGTTATATTTTAATACCGACGTTCTCTAGCTCAATAGGTTATATAATATTGTATGTAATGTCATTGAAATTCTATTTCTTTTGTATCTTTTTAGCCCTGATGATGACCCACAAAGGGGGTCGAAACGTTGGCAAACAATTAAGGGTTGAAACTATTTAGCTGTTCCATTTAATGACCGCCACCGAACTAATTCCTTTCTCAAAGGTCAACTAATTACATCCACAATAACAAACATTAAGATTTTCCTCTTCAAGAAGCTTAGATAACTCATTTTCTATAATGATGAATGTTGTATAAATCAATTATTTTACAGAGAAAAATGTAAATTTCATTTTCAATCAGTGCCCAGAGTTTTTAAAACTTTTCATGTATTGTAATTCATGAAGGCTATTATAATCCTATTATTCGGTTATTTAATTAGCCACAGGATTAATTGATTTGTTAAAGGTTTACAGAAATCTTTACCTAGATAAATAAAAAAGAAATGAAAACATAAAAATTGCTTTTTGTGTATTTTTTCAACAATATCCATTCAATTGACCTAGAGAATATCTGGACAGGCAACAACGATTTTTCGCTTATCTTGCTTGTTAAAAACAATTTAAGAATTACTTAATAAAGTTAAAGTTGACAATTTTTTAAAGATTTATTTTCAGTTACGAAGGAAACATATGTTTCTGATCAAATAATACAATTTTTTTTTTCACAATATTTTCATAAGTTAAGGTATAAAATCTGTTATACGTCACTTTACATTTCCTTCCACAATTGTGACGTTGATTTCCAAAAGGTACTAAAGGACATTTTTTACGAAATTGATTTTTTGTCATATTTGTATTCACATCATTTAGTTTTATCTAAATATTCTATTTGATGTTATCTAATGAATTCTCAAGTCCTTAAAAAACGCGATTTAGAAATGCGGTCATTTTCTAAAAGTACTATTTACGCATTTATTTTCTTTCCAAATCATTCTAAAAAAATTCATTTCATAACTTTAATATGATGTTATTATTATAGTAAAAAAATAATTCTAAATTTTAAGGCAAAAAGACCCAAATTAGCTAGTTTAATAATATAGTAATGAGAGATTTTCGCGCTTCCTGTAAAATTTCCTAGAATGGATATAGTACCTTTTGGAAATCAACGTCTCAATTGTGTATATTAGATAAATTTTTTTCTGAAATTATCAGCCTTCCAACGTTTTAAACGGCAATATTATTAATTTCATCCGGAAAAAAATATATTTGCTATTTCTCAAAAGTAGTTTATCAAAATCTTGTATATTGAGCTCAATAAAATTATATATATATATATATATATATATATATATATATATATATATATATATATATATATATATATATATATATCAATAAAATTATAAGGTTATTTTTTTTTTTAATCTACAAAATTTAGCGATTTTAATCAAAATCGTTTGAGCCGTTTTTGAGAAAATCTTAAAAATGTGCAAAATGCGTGGAATTCTGTAACATTTTAGGCATTTACTTTTTTAAAATATGGGCTAGCCTAACCACACATTCATACTTGTGATTTTGACTCAGAGGACCCTACAGTAAACTAAAACGTCTGTTTCCAGCGAACACTCGAATTCGAAAATGTTCAGGATTGCAAGACTTTTCCTACACTATCATATAATATATATATTATATCGGTGAAATTAAAAAAGCTGGGCATTTTTATTTGATAGGTGATGAAATTCTCTACAAATAAGATCATTAATATTGAATGTTTTATCAGCTGAAATATAAATTATTTATTTTTCTCATCATTGTCGTCATTTTTCTTTTGTTCTAATATTTGTTCGTTAATTATCCCACCCCAAGTTCAGTCGCGCACGAGAACACCTAAAAGGCGGCTGAAAACTGTTAAGTAAGTTGGAAAAAATGTTTATTTTCTTTTTTGAATAAATAGATCCACTTTTTCAATGGGTGATGAAAAATAATATGATATTTTTGAATACAGGTTTTTTTTGTTTTTTTTTGAAAAATGACATTTTAAAAAAATTATGACGACGCTGGTGAAAAGCGGTAAAATTAAAAGATAATTGAGATGGATATGCATGGTAGGTGACATAATTATTAAAAATAATTTATTATATGTGTTGTAATTGAATTGTTGGAAATATATAAATGCAATGAGATTTTAATTGATTACAGAAGCTTGAAAATGGCCCTAGAGGCTGAAACGTCGCGATACTGGAATAAATAAAGTGTTTTAAAAAAAAATCCAAGAATTTCTTTTGCAAATCGGCCTGATAATTAACGAATAAATTATTTAGCATAATTTATTTTATGAAATAAGTATTTAAGATTAATTATAATGACTACGAATCCCACGAAATTACCTTTACCCTTCGTCGTGAACCTATGACACCCTGCCCTACAGTGTCCTTCAATAACATTCCGCTAGTTCCTGTTGAACAGATCCGATATCTAGGACTCCACCATGACTAACGCCTTACTTGGTGGAACCCTGGTACAAAACTCAAACGACAAGAAACTGCTCGACGTTTTCGACTACTCCAACACTTACTAGACAAACGTTCTAATCATCCACTTAACTACAAAAGGCTCATCTACATGACTATCATACGGTCTATATGGACTTACGGAGTAGAGCTTTGGGGTATACTTTTTTTTTTTTTTTAACTTTAAATCTTTATTCACACCTGTAAATAATACAATGAACAATCAGTGAATGTGCAGTCAATTTCAAGAAACTTGGCGTGATAGGCATGAGGGAGAGCAGCATCTAGCGGTTCCTACTCCTGGCATGAAATTAGTGTGAATTACTAAAGGAGAAGGTCTCTCATCCAACTCCTCTTCAGCCTTCTGTAGGCATTTCCTGGCATGAGTGTTTTGGCCATGTCATTGATTAGTGTGTAAGTGTCACCTTTTAGTTTGTCGTGGAAACGTTTGTAGTGTGTCCGTATGTGCTCATTGACAGTTGGCATCTTAAGGTCAGTATGTAAAGTTATGTTGCTAACGTACCACGGTGCTTTTGTAATAGTTCTTAACGTTTTAGCCTGAAAGATTTGAATTTTGTTAATGTGAGTCTTTTTAGCTGCTCCATATATCTGTGATGCGTAAGTCCAAAAAGGTTTCAGTAGGTAAGTATAGGTGTTTAATTTCTGTCAAAGTTTTAGTTTTAGTTTTAGTTCCGTACTGTTGATATCGAACACATTGAGGAATCATATTTCTTTTGCGCGGTTCCTCTATTTTTATATGGGTATAGTACAAAAATTCATTGTCAAAGATTTTGTCATTGAATGTTGCTTTTGACA
Organism: Piezodorus guildinii; assembly: GCA_023052935.1. NCBI lineage: Eukaryota > Metazoa > Arthropoda > Insecta > Hemiptera > Pentatomidae > Piezodorus > Piezodorus guildinii. The sequence continues at coordinate 22,688,658 of CM041298.1, read as the reverse complement.
CGTCAACTAAAAACATGAGAAGAGGTGTTTTAAATCGTGAAATGACGTTGACTATACTTGTTGCATCATATCCATATTTGGCCAGTTCTTCTTTTATGGTGGTTAGTGGTGTGCCGTAGTGTAAGTTTTTGATGACAACTCGTTGACTTTTTTCCTCTGGTAGTTGATATGTGTGGAACTACGCACCTCCCTTTTTAAAAAAAAACCTATGACATCCTGCCCTACAGTATCCTTTAATAATATTCCGCTTGTTCCGGTTGAACAGATCCGCTACCTTGGACTTCTACTTGACAAACGTCTAACATGGAATCCCCACACTAGACTGAAACGACAAGAAACTGCTCGCCGCTCTCGGTTAAGACATATCTGGACTTACGGAGTAGAGCTATGGGGGTCTAGTAAGCCATAAAATTCCTCTCGTATCCAATCCTTACAATCCAAAATCCTTCGTAAGATTGGATTCACAATTCTCCATATTTTGTTACGAATAAACTTATTCATAAATACATTAATGTTCCCTATGTTGCTGATTTGATTCGAACCAGATACCATTCCTTTCATGAAAAACTCCAATCCCACCCTAATCCTCTAGTTTCAATCATTTCTTTCATTTAAATTCCTGATAATCCTCGGAGGTGTCTGAAAAGAAGACCATCTAGTTTAGAATGTTTTTAGATTGCTGCCGCTGAGTAGCTTCTCTACATGTATTGTCCATGCCTATTTTCTTTTAGCCTATTTACTAAATGTACAGTACAATAGAATTGTAAATATCTGTAAATAATTTTAAAAAAACAAACAAAACTATAATGACTAATAAAAGATATAAATTAGTGAGGTATATTTAGCAAATAGCTGGTACAAGACTGAAGTAGGAAAGGAACCCCTTTTATTATAGGCCTGGAGAAGCTGGGTTTATTAGGCGCCCCGTGGGACCTGCCACCTCCAGCTACTGGAAATCCTCCAGGGGGCAGCCTTACCGCTCTATCCAACTCGCTCCAGGATAAATAGTAATCACTATCCATCACAGGAAATGAATATTATATTTCAAACCTTATAATTGTCTTTTTTAAATAATACAACGCTTATACTTATCACAATACAGATGTAAAGACCGAGTTACACAGCGAGAGTAGGTGAAAGTAAAATATGAAATATGTAAAGCAAAATATGTGTAAGGTTTGATGTGATGGCGATAGTAAATTATCATACACTCTCACACACTTTCAACGTTTTATAATAAATATACTATAACTATATTTTCCATAAAACTTTAGTGGTACCTCAAAATGAAATCTGCAAGGCCTGAACTGTTGCATTTTTGGTTTTTTAATAATATTTTGTGATATTATAGGATTTTTAAAAAGTAATATTTGATGTGATCACTGTCCTTCTCTGAAATTAGATGAAATGATAATAATTTAATAAAAATAAATAAAATTGTTTCTTTATTTGTTTTATGTCAATTTATGCTACTGAGGCTTATCCGACGATGCATACGTAGTAAGTATTAGTAGTTGAATCGAATTTAGTATTTACAAACTAAAAACTCGAAAGTAGAGCCATATTATAATACATCGTTGGTAAAGTAGTACTAGTATGGAAAAGAGAATTCGGGCTGTAAGAAAAGAGTTAATATAAATAAATATTTATGGTACGGAGGCTAATCGGACGATGCTGCTGTGCCATTCCTACATTTTACCTACTCAGGTTTGGTTAGGATAGGAGCCTTTAACGAGTAGGTAATAATGTACATTCTTGGGTTCATCATTTTACGTTCTCTCTAAAGGGCCGCTTAACAGAGGAGTTCTTTTAAAAAATATTAGGACCATCTGCTGGCTTTGAACTCGTCAGAGTAGGCATAGAAGGCTGTTAAGCTAACCACAACACCAAAGGCGACCCTTTTATATAAAATGTGAGTTATTTATAGCATTTCCAAGTCAATTGTAACCTTTTCCAAGTCAAATGTAACTTTTTCCATTTCAAATGAAACATTTTCCAAGCCAAATGAAACATTTTCCAAGCCAAATGAAACCCTTTCCATTTCAAATGTAACCCTTTCCAATGCAAATGTAACCATTTCCATTTCAAATGTCACCTTTTCCATTTCAAATGCTACCTTTTCCAAAGCAATTGTCACCTTTTTCTTCACTTCTAGCCTTAAATATTCCGTTTTATTTATTAGTTATCACAATACCCGAAAACATAATTATCAACTCCTATATCAATAAAAAGCATTAAAAGTTAATGCGAGTTAACATGCACGCGAGCGATAAAAAATACAGCTCGAAAAACGTAATTATAATACCCGAAAACTCACTAATTATTCCCAAAAGCTACCCCTCCCCTCTAAAAACTCAAAATCAATAACTATCTTAAAACTAAATAGACGATAATTGATTTTTTTAAATATTAGCTCGTAAAAAACAGAACTAGATATCAAATATCTAAAAAACAAAAAAAATGGGGATAGGATATACCAAAATTATTAAAAAAGTCATAACTTTAATTAAACTAATTATTTTTCAATAAAAAAAACGGAATATTTAAGGGTAGAAGTGAAGAAAAAGGTGACATTTGAAATGGAAATGGTTACATTTGCTTTGGAAAGGGTTACATTTGAAATAGAAAAGGTTACATTTGACTTGGAAAAGGTTACAATTGACTTGGAAATGCTATATCTGTTTATTTATTTTTAACGTCACTTTATGCAACTATGGCTAATCGGACGATGCTACAGTGGGAGTCCTAAATTTTGCCTATCCAGGTTTTATTAGGATAGGGATCTTTAACGAGTACCTGACATCGCACAGGCTCGGGACCACCTTTTAACGTCCCCTCCGAAGGACGGCGTAACTAAGGATTTTTTACTCCCATTAAAAAATCCTAGGACCACCTGCGGATTTGAACCCGTGACCTTTAGCATGAGAGGCTGTTACGCTAGCCACCCAGCTACAAGTGATCCCAAAGGAAATGCTATATAAAGCGTTCAACCTATATTACTTCTATTCTACCAGAGATATCTTGTAAATATATAACTAGTTTAATATAAAACTAGTTTCTGGAATTCCCTTCCATCAAACATCCGCCATGCTCCTTCCCTTTCTAAATTTAAATTCCTTCTTTTCCAGCACCTTCTAACATCCCAAAATGACGCTGCCTGACATATATTTTAAATATGAAATATATTTTTATATAATTTTTTTTTCCTTTGGTTCAATCTTTACAGTATTTGTTTAGTTTTTTATATCGTTATTTTTGTTACTAGAAGATTTCATTTTTTATATTTGTATTTTTTATTTTTATTTATGTTTTAATTGTATTATCTTTCATTAATTCTTGGTCTAATATAGATCCTTTATTATTTCAGAGTTAATGTTATTTTAAGAATACTAAGTATTAGTACAATGTTACTAATTATTTTTGTTTTATTTAATTTTTTTTTTTTTTTTGTTTCTTTTTTAATTTGGATTCTGTTATCAACTCATATATTTCTCATTTTTTTCTAACATAAATTAGCTTCTAGCTTAAATTAGATTGTTTTTATTTTATTTATTTTGTGTTGTATACAAATTCATCAATTATTGTAAATAGTAGTTAATTATGTTCATCTTGTCTGTTGGCCAGACATATTGTATATTTAAACTGTACAAAGCTGTTATTCTAAAGGTACCCAGTCCCAGAATAAAAATTATTTTCTATCTATCTATCTACCTAAATACGTCAATTGGAGTTCTGTTATTGCCCAAATTACCTCATAAGAACGGAATTATTGAGGTTTAGCGCTCTTACGCAGCCTCCGTTGGCTATTATTACCGGCAATGTGGTTGAGATAGAGGCACTGGGATCCCTCAAGTCCTACTTTTTCCCAACCAGTGCATAGATAAGCCTGGCTTTGAGTTCTCCTGACTTATTGTAAGTGTGTCTGTATCTAAGATGGTAATTTTTGTTTTTTATGAGTTTTTTTATATTGTTTGTTAATGTTTTGTAATTAAAGTATTTTATCATTATTATACAAAATATAATAATACTTAAAAATATAAATATATAAAAAAAAAAAATTGTATTCTAAAAAAAATATGTCTGTAAATGATCCAGCAATCAAGCTGGTGTACTCGCATGAATAATTAATTTAGCTTGTAATTCGGAGCTAAAATCCTAAAAAATCAACCCCGAACGTAATATATTGTTGACAGAAACAACAGGAAAAAAAAATACGGCTTAAGTTTAAAAAAAAAAAAAGAGTTGACGTGGTATTTGCGATACGAGGACAAAACATGGCCGCGAAGGCTGAGGAAGGGACAAAAAATGTGCCCCACCCCCACAACATTCCCCCCGCTGATATAGAGTTGTAGGATCGGGGAGTGCGTTATGGAGCCTATCTGGATTCCAAAGGGGATTGTCTCTCGTCCCGCTTCTAATAACCTTCCGATCTTCTTCAATGCTTTTCTGATATTATAGTGCATGTAGGCGTTTGTAACGGTATGGATTTATTTTGTGAAATCATAGAATAGAATAGAACAAGAAACTTTATTCTGGGACAATTTCACATAAGAATAACATTTATGAACAAAATAAAAAATTATAACTGGCTAAATACATAATAATAATAGGCTTAGCGAACCCGAAGGTTCGATGCCGATACCACCAAATTCCACCTATACAGACTCGTCCAATGTTCACCATTCAAGCCCAAGACCCCGAGATCAGCCTTAACGCAATCCTCCCATCTCCGCTTCGGCCTACCTTTCGGACGCCTACCAGTCGGATCAGCAAATACCATCTTTCTCGGAATCCGCTCGTCATCGAGCCCAACAACTTTACTCGCCCATTTGAGTTCCACGATGCAATCAGCTCAATTATATTCACAGGATACAAGTTCCGCAATTCCGCTTTGTGCAACCTTCTAAACTCCCCAGTGGCCTCATCTCTCTTCGGACCAAATATTTTACGCAATACCTTATTTTCGAAAACCTTAAGCCGTTGTTCATCCTGACCAAAAACATAACTACAATTAAATAACACAAGAATGAAAAAAGAAAACGGTCATAGTACCCATCTCTATGTATAAATTATAGAAATAAATAAATAAGAATAAACATAAAATTTAACTTTTACATCTCATTAACGGAGTACAGCTTTGGGAGGGTCAACTAAATCAACAAATTCTTCCCGTATCCAATCCCTTACAATCCAAAATCCTTCTTAAAATCCTCAACGCTTCTTACTTTGTCGCAAATAAACTCATCCATTAAGACCTAAATGTTCCATTTGTTGCTGATCTGGCCCGAACCAGATATCACTCCTTCCATGAGAAACTCCACTCCCACTCCAACCCACTTGTTTCAATCCTTGCTTCCTCTTTGATTCCTGACAATTCTCCGAGGCGTCTAAAAAGAAGATGGCCTCGAAACCTTCTAGTTTAGAATAGTTTCAGGAGTGCTACCATTGAGTAGTTCTTCTACAAGTCTTTTTCATGTCATTTTTCTAATATCATATTTACTTGATGTATTTTTTTTTAGTACATTTGTAAATTTCAATAAATTATGTTAAAGAAAAAACAAAAAATCTCATTAAAGTAAATACTCTATTCACCTCACATAAGTTGACATAATAGAAATTAGATTACATCTGAGTGAAGAGAATGAAAGTATTGACAGAGGAGGGATTTAAACAATGATAGGGAAGGAGCATGACGGATGTTTGAAGGCAGAGTATTCCATAAGGCATGGATCGGGCTTAAAACGGAGCAATCATATTTTTTGGTTCTATAATAAGGTGTGTAGAAGGTCGGACAGACGGGATCTTGTTTCCTGGTGTTGGGTTGAGGATTTAAATACCAGAAGGTTGTACACATAAAATAGATGGTGGGAGTTAATGATTTGATGAAGAAATTGATACCAAGAAAATATTGTCTTCGAAAGGTTGGGGTATAACCACTTTAACTCGTCATACAGGTGGATACATGTGACCGTCTCGAGGCACCGAACACTAATCTTAAAAAGCAATTTATTATCCTTCTCAATCTACAGGGCCAACTAAAAATAGATAGCATTTCAGCAGCAAATTATACCAGTTTGGTTTATTATTTTTCTCAATGAACCTTTTCAATCGACCAAAAAATAAAATTTAAAAAACCCTAACCCTTCTCAAAATTTGAGGTAATTCGTTTCTAGATACGTAGAACCCGAATATCAATTTATACTATGGCTCTAACAATATGAAGTAAACTATATTGATGTAAAATTCCATTTGATTTATGCTTTATTTAAATTAAAATAGCTTATTTGTTTATTTATTTGAATGAAATGAAATGAAAAGTAATTTTATTCTAGGACGAGTAGTTCCCTACGAATAACAAGAAAAGTACAGTATAAATGATAATTGTCTGGTCGCTTAAGACTTCAGTTTAACAATAAAAGACAGGTTCTGTGACAATGAATAGTTATCATCTATAGCTTTTAAATATTACATATGTTAGGAAGATTGATACTGTAGGAGATGAAGAAATAGTTGATGTTACTTTATGAATGGATATGGACAAAGAATTCCTAAAGAGAGTAGCACGAATAACAAAGGATTTTTCTATGGAGACAGATCTGTGAGAAGGAATATACAAGTTTATGGGTTAGGATCTAGTGTTTACTGAATGTACAGAGGAACAAGTGGTAAGCATATTAAGAATATAAGGAGGTTTTTTTATTGAAAAATCGGAAGAGACAGACACCAAGGAGGTACTGCCGACGGAAAGAGGGATAGAGCCAATTCAACTTAGTATACCTACTAGAAACATGGGAGGGTCTGGGAATTCCACATGTAAATCTAATGAAACAATTTATATGTCTTTCGAATCTCATATCAAACTCAGTCAGCCCGCCATATATAGGAGGCAACCGTAGTCAAACTGGGGGAAGGGGGGGGGGGGGGAATGAGCGAAGAGGCGAGAAGCATACGTTTTTTAGGTGGGATACAATCACGAGATCTTAGAAAATTGTTTTAGAATAGCGATGGGTTTTCGAGTGATTTGGGAAATATTATTACTCCAAGAGAGGTTTTGATCAATAATGACTCCAAGGTTTGTTACTAAGGTTTGGAAGTGGGTAGGTATGCTGTTGAGGTAAAGGAGGGGATGATACGGAAGAGAATTCGGAAGGTTTTTGCATTAAACGTCAGTTTTTGCTACAGTGACTAATCGGAGGTTGCTACATCCGATTAGATTATAGATATTGTTACATCCAAAAAAAAAAAAAAAAAAAACACATTTCCGATAAAAAAAACAAAAAAAAATTCTGTATAGAGACACCCGAATGACCTAGCGGTATGAAATATACTTCAGCCCCTTTCCTCAATAAAATACTTTAATCACTAAATATTTAAATAAAACTATGAAAAGTCCTTCATCATGCTTGCTACCATACTTTGGAACTATTTACCCATCTCCCTGAAAAGTGTCATCACTAACCACATTCAAACACACATTATTTAACCACCTCCTCAAAAATCAAACTTCCACACTCATTTTTTTTTTTTTGTGAGTTTTTTTGTATCTTTTATTCATATTTTTCTTATATGATTTAATCGGCTAACTAATTATACATAAAATAAAACAAGACAAATTGGACTTTTTCTGTTCACTGTATATTATTCTTAGGCGACGAAATATCACAGAATAAAAATTATTTTTCATTTCGTTTCAAAACAAAAAACTTTGGGGGAAAAAATCAACATCTTAATAGCTATATTTAAGTAATAATACCACGTCGCTTTTTTTATTTTTTTTTATTATTTTTTTTTTATATATACTTAAGCCGCCTTTTTTTTTTTTTTTTAATTTTTTTTGTTTGGACGATCTTACAATCATAAATTGTGCGTATCCAGGCGATAAGGAATTTACTAACCTAACTATATCATTTTCATTTAAAACACATGTTAAGTAATAATGTCGATTAAAGCCTTTACAAATCAAGGTTATTCTTAATTTCACATCTTTAACGAGTACAGGTACTCATGTGATGTGATGTGATGTCAGGACATCACACGGACCCGAGACCACAACTAGTCCCCTCCGATGAACGACATAACCATGGGTTTTTGCTCCCTTTAATAAATCCTAAGACCATCTGCCGGGCTGGAACCATGGACATAGAAAGCTACTATGCTAGCCAATTGACCGACCCAGGATGAAGCCCTACATCCGTAAAAGGTTATGAAGAATTCGTTGTTTTTTGTTTGTTTTATTGTGGATGGGAGAGGTATGTAAATTTTAATCCATGCAATTTTGTTTTTGTAATTTTTTAACAGTCGTCAAAAATTAACTGGTTTCATGCTGTATATCCCCACAGTAAGGAGACTCCTCTTCTTTTTTTTTCTTCTTTTTTTTTCCTGTAGGCTTAAGCCACTTGGGTCATTTTCGCCTTAAATCAAGGATTAAATATTATAGTTTATTGTACAAGTCTGTCTGTCGTAGGAAGTCAAAAAGTTTTGCAGTTGTCTGTATGTTGTCTTGTAAAACGGTTGGTAAGTCAGTGTCAATTGCAATATGAGCTCCTTCAGTATCATAAGCCCTACACTCTGTCAAAACGTGTTTAACAGCAACCGAATGTTGGGCAATCAGTAGGCGGTTCCCGTGCCATGAGATGTCCGTGAGTTAGTCGGGTGTGTCCAATGCGCAGGCGCGCCAGGATAACCTCTTCCCTTCGCTTTTGTCGTAGGGCCGAATGCCAATGGGAGATGTCCCATCTTATTTCCCTTAATTTGTTTTCTGTAGTGTCGTGCCAATGTTGTCCCCACTTCGACCGAATCTGATGCTTGATTACAGAAACATAGTCGCCAACAATCACCCAAATAAACGGTATGCCATCTGTTATTGCTTCTTTGGCTGCACGATCTGCGAGTTCATTGCCAACTATACCGCAATGGCTCGGTACCCATTACTCCTCTACTACTGAATTACTGAAGACTCCTCTTTAAATGCCATCTTTAAGATACTACAATGACGCAATTGTGAAAGAAACGTAACTTGTTTTTTTAAATATAGTTAACAGATACTGAATTCTGTAATAACAACGATTGTGAAGAACTCTACATTTTATTTCTTTCTGACTATATTTATTTTTATTCAATAAAATTTGAATTGAAGAGAGGAGCGAGGGGTCCCCAAGCAATGCATCGACTACAGGTGTATTGAATTTCCAAGTCAAATTCAACATTTTCTATGCCGATTTCAACCTTTTCTAAGTCACATTCAAGCTCTTTTAAGTCAAATTTATCTTTTCCTTGTCAGTGTTTTGTTGTTGATAAAACCTTTTCCATTAGCTCGATTGAATAATATTTGATCTTAATATCAAATTGATTCGTAGTTATAATAAATGGATATTTAATCCTAATCTAAGGGAGTAACTTGTTTGTTTTTTTTTCTTTCACAAATGAGCAATTTAAACTTCAAATATTTGTTTATTTATTCTAACATTGATTTTATCTAGTGAGGTAAGTGAAATTCGTGTGTTGTACACCCCAGATGTTTAGTTTTAGTAATAACGACAATACAGAAACGTAGACTAAAGGTATATACATTTTTTAAAACTAAATAAACGAATCATAGTGGATATAATTAGTTGACCGTTGAGAATTACTAAAAGTAATTAGTCTGGATGGTGGTCAGTGAATGATACAATTAAGTAGTTTCAACCATTTATTTTCTGCCAACATATTCCATTGTGGGTGATCGTTAGGGCGTATTGTAGGCGGATGGAAACTGACAGTTTTACACAGTTTTAACAGTTTCCATTGGCCTACAATACGACCTGATGATGACCCACAACGGGGGTCGAAACGTTGGCAGAAAATAAATGGTTGGAACTTCTCAATTGTTTCATTCACTGACCGTCACCCAGACTAATTCCTTTTAGTAATTCTCAACCGTCAACTAATTTTATCCAGTATGATTGATTGGGGAGCCACTGGCTGAGTGGCTAGCGCGCTAGTCTCTCATGCTACAGGTTCTGAGTTCGAATCCCAGTCCCCGCGGGGCTTTTATAAGGATGTAAAGAAATGGGGATTCAATCACAGCCTCTCCCCGGGTATGTGAGACCCGTCAGCCAAAGGGTGGCCACTCACAAAATTAGTCGTAGGGAGTGATGACCCTACACTAACAATTGCATCGTGGAACGTGAGTGTAAACTCCAGCGAGTTTACACCACGAGGCCCAGGGACTACACCACCTGTCGCGCCACTGGAAGATAATTCGTTAATTTACTTTAAAAAAAATATATATACCTTAAGTCCACGTTTCTGTATTGTCCTCATTACTAAAACTAAACATTTAGGGCGTACAACACACGAATTTCACTTACCTCACTAGTTAAAATCAATGTTTGAATTGATTTCAAGCATATTAAAGTTGAAAAATGTCTTTAACAACCAGATACGTTTTTGTAGCAAAACACTTTTTCTCCTACAGTGCATCATCAGATACTTTAATATTACTTATCCTCCCATCCTGTTTATAGAAAATCGAAAAAAGGTGCAAAATGAAAAAGTGGCTCCTATGGTCAGCTTATTTCATGAAAAATTGCTGTAACGTCTCGGGCGGATGGTTCTATTGAATGTGAAATTTTAGTTTCATAAGGCTTTTAGTCTCAGCGCTAGACTTACCAAACATGTACACACTGACCCATACACAGACACACAATTTTGCGGGACTTGTTTCAAGGAATCCTGAAACGTGTATTTCCGATGAAAACTCGAATTCGAAAATGTTCACAATTGCAATACTTTCCCTTACTATATATCATATATAGGTAAGTAATAGTAAAAATCTGGTGCGGGCAACACATGACTTTCATTTACCTATCAATCATTCATCAAATAACTAGTTAAACGGAATTTCTATAGAAACATGTGTTTTATTAAAAAATCTATTATACTTTTATCTAAAATAATCAGTTAGTATTATCAGCTTTTTCTCACTCTCTATTAACTTCTAAAAGCATGTGTATGAGATAATATTTTTTCTAAAATCTTTAGCTTTCAAACGGTATATCATACATGTATATTACTGTTCTAATGTTCAAAAACAAAAAAATGCATTAAAAAAATACAAACTTTCACTAAAAATATATTTTTTCAGTTTTCTCCTTTAGTTAAATATCGAATTCGTTCAACTTATATATTTATGTGTTTTTCATCGGTGGTAACAAGATAATAAATTTATTTTTATAAAATCTGCGAAATTAAAGGTACTTTACAGGAAAAACATGTAAAATATCAGCATTTAAGCCCTGTCAGACCATTTTAATCAGAATGAAAACTACATGATATTAAAGAACATAAAATTTTATGTCGATATAGCGAGTTTATTCAAAATCGTCGGAACCGTTTTCGAGAAAATCGAAAAAAGGTGCAAAATGCATGGTATAAAGTGGCTCTTCTGTTCTGCTCATTTTGATGAAAAAGGTTTTGTAACGTCTCGGGCGTATATTTGTCATAAATATGAAATTTCAGTTTCATAGGGCTTACCGTTTCCGCCCGGGAGTTCCCACACACACACACACACACCACACACACAGACCTTTTTGCGAGACTTGGTTATTTGAACTCAGGTTATCCTAAAATGTGTATTTCCGTTGAAAACTGGAATTCGAAAATTTTCACAATCGCAATACTTTCCCTTACTATATATAGTAAGTGAAAGTAAAAATGTATGAGATAATGATAAAAGGTTTATTTTAAGTAAGCACAACAGTGAATCGTCATTGAACTAAACTTAAAATAGTCATTAAAAAAAAAAAAAAAAAAAAAAAAAACATTGCGTTTTATGCATCGTAAAAGTTAAAGTTATTCGTTCTTACAACTTAAGCAAGGCTGAGTAATAAAATTAAATGCAAGGCTAGATAAGGAACTAGAATGGGCAGCTCTAACAGGCAGCGTTCGCTATTTGCATACAAACGCTCTCTATTCTTAAGAATAATGTTCAACATACAACTATTATTCCATGGAAAAACATTCTAACCACATTGTTCATTTTTGTTTACTTCTTTTACTGAATAATCCTTTGATTTATTTATGTAACATTAGAAGTTTAGAATTATATTACACCCATTATTCGGACAGTTATCCCCAACTTATTTTTTTTTAGAAACAATTCTTTATTGAGCAATATTACAATCTGTCCAATTTAGGACATTTTTAATAGTGATAAAGTACAACATTCATACTGCATTCACACGATATATACAAAACAATAAATTTATATAATAATAATACAATATACATATATGCAAAACAAAATCAATAAAAATATATACAAAAGTCACTCATACCTATATACAATTCACAACCATACAGCACGTGAGTGGAGAATCTAGCCAATGCTAGAACTCCAATATACATTTTACAAGAGGTCTCGAGGCCACTGCCGTTTCAACCTTCTAGGAGGATGGTAAGGATGTGTGGAGCTGGATAAGGATTGAGCTAGGGGGTTAGGGTGATGGATAAGGTTCTGATGGAATTTAGAGAATTTTAATGGTATAAGGTCTAAAATAAATGGAATATTTAGGTCGCGGTGTAAGGTATGGTTGGATACATAATATGGAGCATTAACTATTGTTCGGAGGACTTTTGTTTGGAAGGATTGAATGCATTTGATGTTAGAAAATTTGGCTGTCCCCCACAGTTCAAGTCCGTAGGTCCAGATAGGTTTCAGTACTGTCTTGTATATTAGCAGTTTGTTCTCGATAGATAGTTTGGAATTTCTGTTCAGTAGTCTGTATAACTGTCCAAATCGTCGATTAAGTTCTTGTCGTTTAAGTCTAGTATGCGGGTTCCAAGTTAGTCTTTTGTCCAGAAGGAAGCCAAGATACCGGACTCTGTCGGAGAAAGGAAGCGGAACGGAGATAAAGAGAACTGGAGGGCAGGATTGTCTTCGAAGGGTAAAGGTGACATGCTTGCATTTGGATTGATTGAATTAGATTCTCCAGTTGTTACACCAGTCTTCAATTTGAGAAAGGTGCGTTTGGAGGCCTATAGATGTAATTTCGGGATCTAAGTGAGAGGATAGGATAGCTTTGTCATCAGCGTACGTTGCTAGGAAGGTATTAGGACAAACAGGAATATCAGCCGTGTATATATTGTAGAGGATAGGACCAAGGACACTGCCCTGAGGAACACCGGAATCGACTGGATAATGATTGGAATATTCAGCACCACAGCGAACTCGAAAGGAGCGGTTTGATAGATAGGATCGGAGGACTAGGTATAAGGATTGGGGTAAATGGTTTTTGAGCTTAAAGAGTAATCCCGGGTGCCACACCCGGTCAAATGCTTGCGTTATGTCCAGAAATGCACCCGAGCAGTACTCCTTGTTCTCAAGGGCAGAGGAAGTATGGTCAACGACTCGGAGCCCTTGTTGAACGGTTGAATGTTGGGAACGGAATCCAAACTGATGGGAAGGAATAGTGTGGGATTCTAATAAAGGTAATATTCGTTTTAGGAGGATTTTTCAAAGATTTTTGAAAGGATTGGGAGTAGGCTGATAGGTCTATGTGATGTCGTAGTATTAGGAGGTTTACCTGGTTTTAGAAAGAGAATTATTGTGGAATGTTTCCATAAGAGAGGAAAATGAGTAGTGCGTAGAATGGAGTTGTAAATATATGTAAGAAATATAACGGCTTTAGATGGAAGCTGTCTGAGAATCTGAGGAGTGAGGAGATCGTATCCAGGAGATTTACGGAGTGCAAGTTTTCAGAGAAGATAATTGACCTCAGAGTGATTAACTGCTTTAGGAGGCAATGAAAGCGGGATTGGAGACTGAAGAAAATCTTCCACTACTGCAGTGTGGTTAGGATGGGATTCTGGATGAGGTGTGAAGACTTCGGAAACGTATTTGGCAAGTTCCTCGGCTTTGTCTTCATCAGACGCAGCCCAGGAACCATTACTAGGACGGAGGGGATGGGAAATATGGTGGGATTTTAGAATTTCTTGGTGACATTCCTCAGGGAATTGTCACAAGCCGAAAGAGAAGAAAGGAAGGAACTAAAGGATTGGGAACGGAAGGTCGCCAGCTCCCTCTTTAATTGTCTACAATAAAAGTTATAGGAGCGGCGATCTGTGGGGTGACGGGTATTATTATTTTAACCTGGAAACATATATCTTTCTTTCACTTATCTATATATGGAATATATAGTAAGGTAAAGTATTGACATCGTAAAAATTTTCGAATTCTATTTTTCGAAAATACTCGTTTTAGGGTCCCCAGAGTCCAAATAACCAAGTCCCACAAAAAGGTATGTCTGTGTGTCCGTAAGTCCGTGGTTGTGTCTGTGTGTCTGTGTGTTAAGTCTAGCACGAAAACGATAAGTTATATAAAACTGAAATTTCGTATTTTAAGAGCGTCTATGCTGGAGATGTTACAGAATCTTTTTCATCAAAATCAGTTAACCAGAGAAGCCATTTTGTATTTAATTACTTTTTTTTTCCTCTAAAGTACCTTTAATTTTGTAGAATCTGTAAAAGTAACCATACCATTTGATTAGCACTGCTTAAAACCGGCTAAATATACAAAAAACAAAACAAAAAAAAACCTTTACCTCTCCAACCCATGATATATTTAAATATATTTTAAGAGCGTCTATGCTAGAGATGTTACAGAATCTTTTTCATCAAAATCAGTTAACCAGAGAAGCCATTTTGTACTTTTTTATAATTTTGTCAAAAACGGCTGTAACGATTTTGATTAACCTCTATTTCGATTTAAAATTTATGGGATTAGAGTGCTGCCAATGGGTTGTGTTTCTACATGTATTTCCTGTCAGTTTCTACATGTATTTCCTGTCAGTTTACTACCATATGTCTATCACATTTACTTGATATATTTTTATACAGTTGTAAACATCAATAAATATGTTTAAATGAAATGAAAATTTATGGGCTTGTAGGGTTTATTTTGATTAAAACAGGGCTTAAATCCAGATATTTTAATTTGTTTTCCTCTAAAGTACCTTTAATTTAGTAGATTCTGTAAAAGTAGCCATATTATCTGATTAGCACTGCTTAAAAACGACTAAATATACGAAAAAAAACCTTTCCCTCTACAACCCATGAAGGGTCTTGGGCTTAGTACATATCGAGATTCCTACTATGTCTAGGCCAACAGCCGTGCAATGAGGTGATTCGGCCGAGATCAGGCTCAGCCTCCAGGTTTTTTCCCCACATTTGGGTACCCACTTTATTGAGGATGGGTGTTCCCCAGGAGGGTCTCCATCCCCAGGGTCGCTTCTCTGCCGAAATAACAGAATAAATAATATTCTGTCACAAACAGGATTCGAACCCATGACCCGAAGCACAGTAGACTAAGTGCTCTATCCACTAGACCACGCCGCTCCCTAAATATACAAAAAGCATGAATTTGAAAATCAACTAAAGGAGAAAGGAACAAAAATATTTTTATTAAAATGTTTGCGCAAAAAAAAAAAAAAAAAAAAGAACAGTAACATACATGTATATTATACCGTTGGAAAGCTAAAGATTTTAGAAGAAATATTTTCTTATACATATATATACATATATATATATATATATATATATATATATATATATATATATATATATATATATATATATATATACACATACTTTTCTCTATTTTTAAAAATAACTGAGTTAAGGGCGTATACATAGGTAGGGTTTCAAATTTGTTTGTTTCTCTTTTTATTTGTTCGTAGTGGTAAAAATTTCCAAGGGCCACCTGCAAGTTTAAACCCGCGACTTTGGGCATAGAAGGCTGTGATGCAAGCCACTTCGCCACAGGCGGTCCCTTGATATCCTAAATTTTGCCTATCCAGGGGTCTGATGGTCAACTGTAGGAGAAAATACTGGTTTTTCAACATACGAAGCTTATGGATTGTGACAAAAATTATGTGGTCACTTCTAATATTGATTTAACTAGTGAGGTCACTCGTTGTGGTGTACTGATTTTAAAACAATACATACTTTTCTCCATCATCAAAATAAATGAGTTATGGGCATCTGTATGTACGCGAATTAAAGTAGCTCCTTCCCTCCATCCACAGAATATACTTCCTAGAACCATTCCTTTAACAAACCATTTACTCACAGTTCCATCCCTATATTCACTGTCTTCTGCAATTTAAGTCTTCAGTCCACCCCACTGAAACAAGGCCGCGCAATTTCCGATCTAATCATTCCTTTCCTGTCCGCTCTAATATTCTTTAGAATTTCCTACCTACTTCTTTTCTATTATCATTTAAGTCCTAGCTGTTCCAATACCTTCTCTCTTCCCAAACAGAGACTCATCAATGATAATACATTAAATCAAATTAGGTTATAATTTAAAAACCGCTACAAAGTTTTAAACAAATAAGTAACTTGGAGTAAAACTGATTATATAGTTGTTTAAAGAAAAAATAATTCAAAGGAAAATGGTCAATTAGAATAGAATAGAAATTGTATTTTGTCTTTGGGGCTTCCCCATACAAATAGAGCCTAGCTTGGCTATAAATTACAATATTATGGTTTTAGAACTTTATATACATATCGTTTAAAAATAAATTAAATAATAGTGAAAATTTACTAAAACAATTTGACTTTCAAAAATAAATTACAGATTAAAGAATAAACAGTTACTGGTGCTATAACAGAAACAATAAATAAGCAAAATATCACTTTGAAGATAAAATAAAAATAAACACTGATTAGAAAATGTTCTAGCACTTTTTTAACTCCCATCATGTAATAGTACACTTTATGTAACTTATCTACACTATCGATACTCTGTATAGCATGGATACTTTGGTTGTCGGAAGATTCTAAAATTAAGTTTACGAGAAATTTTTCATTGTGTGCCGGGAAATATCCAGTGAAGGAGAATATGATGTAGACTGTTGTAGATAAATCGACTGCATAATATACAGCTTTCTTGTGACTTGAACAAAAAATCTGAGTTTTTTCCATTGATTCTAATATGTTCTGGATTTGCAACTCTTAATTGTCTGACACATCTCAATTTCTTTATATGTACTTTAAATGTGAGATACGTTTCAGGGTCCGGAGCATTGTAATTGCATAGTAATCGATATAAAGAATAGTTAGGCCAATTTAGGGTCCTTAGTATGTCGGCTGAGAGATAAAGTGTTGATGTAATCGATTTCATAGATCATATGTCGAAAGATGTAATCGATTGTAACCTAACCACGATATTCTTGTGAACATGTGCTTTTGTAATTATGCTTATAAATACAACTAATGTTATTGTGCTATGAAACTAATGTGTTGCATGTGCAAGGAAACGCTCCTACCACATCCTACACCAGACAGACCATGGCAATACGTCGGGATAGATTTTTTCCAGTTCGGTAAAGATAACTATATAATTATCACCGACTATTACTCTTCCTTTTTTGAATTAAGAAGAGTTCATACAAGTGGATCTAAAGTCCTCATATCATTTTGTAAAGACGTTTTCGCAAGATATGGAATACCGGACAAGGTAGTTTGTGACAGTGGCACTCCACTCATTAGTAGAGAATTCCAGGATTTTGCCAAACAGTGGAAGTTTAAGACCAGTCCTTCTTAACCATATAACCATCAAGCTAATGGTAAAGCTGAGTCAGCTGTAAAAATAGCTAAAAACCTTCTTAAAAAGGTAAAAGAAGAAAAGAGTGACATAGAGTTAGCGTTGCTAGAATGGAGGAATATCCCTTTGCAAGGAATCAATGCAAGTCCAGCACAGCTTCTTTTCAGCAGAATGACGAAGACGCTCCTGCCATCCACATTAAACAAATTGCAGCCGCAAGTACAAGTTGATGTGTCTCGCCGACTTCAAGCAAAGAAGGAGGCCTACAAAAAGACATTTGATCGCGGAACTCTCCTTGGGGCAAGAAGTATGGGTGAAGCTGAACCCTGACGACAGGAGGTGTCCCTGGAGTCGAGGCCAAGTGATCAGAGTCGAAGGGATGAGGACTTATCTTGTCCAAGTCGATGGACGTCTCTATAGGCGAAATCGACGGTTCATAAGAGTTTGAGAAGGGAGATGTTGATGTAATCGATTTCATAGATCATATGTCGAAAGATGTAATCGATTGTAACCTAACCACGATATTCTTGTGAACATGTGCTTTTGTAATTATGCTTATAAATACAACTAATGTTATTGTGCTATGAAACTAATGTGTTGCATTTTATTAGTAGGATACGAATAACATAGAAACATAAAGGTTATGTGATTTTTCTGTATGTCGTTTTTGTATCGAAGAAGTCCGTTTTTTTGGTGAACAGAAAGCTCTTCTGCAAAGGCATTTGGCTCGGCTATTGCTCTAAATTGGGACACCCAATTGAAGTTTATGTCGGGATTATCCTTGTCTAATGATTTCAGTCTTTTAAAGCAAAGTTTTGGAAGCTGTTCGAAGAAAAATGGTCAATTGCCACTGCTGATATCATTTTTTCACCATCTTCAAAATAAATTAGTTATGGGTGTATGTAAGAGTAAAATTTTCTTTTTTTTAATTAATCGCAGTAAAATTGGTTAAAAAACTTTTAAAATTTGTCTCTAATAAATGTTTTGTTTAATGGAATGCTATAGAGGATCACATACGCTGGCCATGACACCTTTATACCAACACCTTTCGGTTTATGGAAAGCTATAAAACGGACGACGGTTGATGGCCAGTAAAAGAAGATATCAAACGTTGGAATAATCGAGAAGGTCGGGTTGACAGGTGAGTATTCCACACTCGGTGTCACCGCCAGGCGATGTCCTCCCGCCACACTACGTCCAATCACGGGACAAGGCATTCATTCGGCACTCAGTTTGTAAATGCTATTGATTCGTCTGCTTCCATTAGCCGTTCACTGACTGCTTCACCCCATCGGCTCTTCAATAATTAAGGCTCCGGTTGTTCTACTTCAAGGACCGCTGGCTCTGTTGGTACGGGAGTCATTGATTGCATGCTGCATACACACGCCTCATTACATAATTGATGTTACTAAGCGGAGTACGGGCTGACGAGCCGATCGGACAGGGCTGGATGAAATCGGCCATTCTGTTCTCGATGTGGTAATATTTAACCGAATTTGAGCATGTGAGTTTGCAGAATGTAACACATCAATCATAATTTAATAATAATAATAATAATAATAATGCTTTATTGAGGATCTATAGTCGACTGTAGAAACTATTATAGGTGGAATAATCAGAAGTCAGTCTTTTTTAAAAAAATTTAATTTTTGCCGACATTTAGGCTCAAGCTTGTGAGCCATCATCAGGGCATTACTAAGCCATGTCCAAGCATAAACTGAACAGCATAAACAATGCGCTGATGATGACTCACAAGCGTAAGCCGAAACGTCGGCAAAACTAAAATATTTAAAAAAAGACTGACTCATGATTATTCCACATATAATAATTCTTTATTTATTCTAGGACGAGTCCCTTCAGAATAATATTACAGGAAATAAACAATGGTCTTAAGACTTCATTCTTAGAGTAAAATAATTGACAACAGAATTAAACTAATATAATGAAAAAATAAAATAAATCAAAAGATAACTTGTAATAATTAGGCGTTGGTGATTAAGTAAATTACATTTTTATCAATTGATTTCTTTGCATATATATCTATTTCTTTATGTTTTGATATCGACATTCCCTAGCTCAGTAGTTTATATAATATTGTATTTAATGTAATTGTAATTATATTTCTTTTGCATCTTTTTAGCCCTGATGATGACCCACAAAGGGGGTCGAAAGTTGGCAAACAATAAATAGTTGAAACTATTTAGTTGTTTCATTTACTGACCACCGCCCGGGCTGATTCCTTCCAGATTTAATTATTTTTATTCAATTGTATGTTGTTTTTTACTTGCACTTACTATATATAGTAAGGGGAAGTATTGCGATCGTGAAAATTTTCGAATTCCAGTTTTCAACGGAAATACACGTTTTACGATCCCCTGAGTCCAAATAACCGTTATTGAAAAACCAAGCCCAGAGGAGGAACTTGTACTGGAGGCGATATCTGCCAAAACCGTTCACCCACTTCTTCTCTCACGGAGCTCGAGAACTTCAGAAGGGAGGAATTATGGAAACCATCTACAGGAGAATACCTAAGCTCAGCACTTTTTCTCCTGACAATGTATAAATACCCCACCCTATCCCTTCCTAGCATCAGTCTACATCCAGTCATGAATTAGTTCACACATAGTTATTATTTTGTAAATAGTCAGATAGTAGTAGAAGTAGTACAATAGACATTCATGTAATTTTTGTTGTTTTTATCAAATAAACATTTTTTTAAGTCGAAGTGAGTGCGGGAGATTTAATTGTCCCCTGAGTCCAAATAACCAAGTCCCGCAAAAGGTCTGTGTGTATGTGGTAACTCCCAGACGGAAACGGCAAGCCCTATGAAACTGAAATTTCATATTTAAGACAACTATACGCCTGAAACGTGAAAAAACTTTTTTCATAAAAATGAGCTTACCAGAAGAGGCTCTTTATTCTATGCATTTTGCACCTTTTTTCGATTTTTTGAAAACAGTTCCGACGATTTTGATTAAACTCGCTATATCGATGTAAAATTTAATGGGCTTTAATATCATGTAGGTTTTATTCGGACATAAATTGTCTGACAGGGTTTAAATGCCGATATTTTAAATTGTCTTCCCCTAAAGTACCTTTAATTTTGTAGATTCAATAATAATAACTAGATTATCTTGTTAACGCTGATGAAAAACAGTTAAATATATAAATTGAATGAATTCGATACTCAAATAAAGGAGAAAACAGAAAACATATTTTTTTAATGCAATTTTTCGTTTTTGAACAAAAGAGCAGTAATATACATGTATGATATACCGTTGGAAAGCTAAAGATTTTAGAAAAAATATTATCTCATACACAAGCTTTTAAGAGTTAATAGAGAGTGATGAAATGAAGATAAAACTAACTGATTATTTTAGATAATAATATAATAGATTTTTTAATGAAACACATGTTTCTATATAAATTCAATTTATTTAATTATTTAATAGTTTTTCGTATTTTTATCTCTAACTGTATTTGAAAATTCTTTCATTGATTTTAAAAATGGAGGTAAGTGAAAGTCGTGTGTTGCCCGCACCAGATTTTTCTTTATTCTAATTAGTACTTCGGTTTACTTTGCAGATACGGTATGATTTATTATTACTCTAATACTTATTGCCGTGGTGTATGGGAGATCGTTTTATTTATATTTCAATAAAGGATTTAAAAAATAATCAGCATCGGCGGTTTCGAGTTATTTAAAAAATATCGATTAAGTCGTTTTGTATTGGTATTCTTTGTTTGGACTCCTCTACTTTGTTGAAACGCAAGACCTCAAATTTTGAGATGGTTTATTTTATTTTTTCCTTCTTTGATTGAGAATAATAAACCAAAATTAATTTTTGATTTGATTAATATATTTTATTACTGATTTCGCTTTTCACATAGAATTTATTCTGTAATATGTAACTCCTCGTATTAGCCGGGGAATTTGCAGTTTGAAGAGATGGCTGGTTGGGAAATGTAAATATATTATATTATTTTCTACGACAATAAATTTGTTTTATTGGCTTTTCATCACTCTCCGTTAAATTTTACAATAGGATGTAAAAGATAATATTTTCTCTATAATCGTTAGCATTACAATGGTAAAGTATACATGCATATTACTGTTCTTAAGTTCAAAAACAAGAAAACATATTAAAAAAATATTTTTCCAGTTTTCTCTTTTAGTTAGATATCGAATTCGTTTAACTTATATATTTACCTATTTTCTAGCAAATCTCATCAGATAGTACGGTCTATTTCATATACACTGCAAAATTAAAGGTACGAATTGAAGATAAAGAAAAAATTATTAGTGTTTTTTAACCATAAAAACGCGAATTATTATGTAAAAGAGAAAAAAGAAAAAAATGAAATGTTACGACACATAAAATTATATATATATATATATATATATATATATATATATATATATATATATATATATATATAGAGAGAGAGAGAGAGAGAGAGAGAGAGTTTTAGAATCAGTATAGTGTGATAAACAAAAAAGAAAAATAATTGAATCTTTGAATTGAAAAAGAGAAAAATATAAATCTCACTTATATATACGCTTGTAACTAAGTTATTCTCTAAGTTATTAACTAAGATAGAACAAAAAAAAACGCGAAATGTAAAAAGAAAAAAAATTATTAAAAAATGTTGGATATCGAATTCGTTCAACTTATATATTTAACTGTTTTTCTAGCAATGCTAATCAGACAGTATGGTCTATTTCATAAAAAACTACAAAATTAAAGGTACTTTAGAGGAAAAAATTTTGAATTGTCATATAAGCCCTGTCAGACTATTTCAATCAGAATAAAACCTATTTGATATTAAAGCCCGTCCAATTTTACATCCATATAGCTATTTTAATCAAAATCATTTTAGCCGTTATTGAGAAAATCCTAAATAGGTGCAAAATACGTGGTATAAAATTGTCCTTCTTTTTCGGACATACTTTTTTTTAATTTTGTATTCGTTATTTAGATTCTACGATGTGATAACGTAGGACATCAAATTTCGAGAGGGTTTATTATTTTTTTTATTTTTTTTTTTTTTTAAATAATAAACCAAAATTAATTTTTGAATAATAAAATTAATATTATTATATCAATGATTTCGCTTTTCATATAGAATTTATTCTGTAATATGTAACTCCTCATATTAGGCGGGAAATGCGCAGTTTGGAGAGAAGGCTGGTTGGGAAATGTAAGCTGTCAAATGAAGAGAAGCGGCTGAGACAGACAGCAACATCATTATATTTCCGATTGAGAAGCTCTACTGGGAGACCAAATCCAACTAATTCTGACAATGATCAACTTTGCGCTCAACTTGTTTTTGACAAGTCGTTCAAAGTGGCAAGCACAGGCCACCTCAACAACAAAGCTAAGTTGAATTAATCACTAGGGTCTTCCTTGTATCAAGCCAAAGGTCCTCTCGGGAAAAGGTCACAAATTGTAAATTTCTTCAAGGATTTTTTTTTTTTTTTTTGTGATTAAAAGCACGCCTAAAACAAGACGTAGTATTCATAAAACATACATTTAGTCATAGCAGAAGAAATATCAAAATTCTGGCTAATTTACATTAAAAACAAAATTTAAATTTTATATCAATTTACAAAATCATATTTTTAGGGCGCCGTAAGGATAGAAAAACTGCACCCTTAAACGACCTTTCCCTAAATTACCAACGCTGGAAAATTCTGGTTGTCTTTAAAAATAAAATAAAAATTTGGTTGGAATTTAAAATGATTCCGAATGCTCTTTTGAAACCTGATTTATTGATTAATTCATTGTTAAACGTAATACAATAATACAAATTGTGAATTTCTTCAAGGATTTTTTTTTTTCGCGATTGAAAGAACGCCTAAAAAGAGACATATTATTCATAAAACATCCATTTACACATAGCAGAACAAATAATAAAATCGTGGATATTTTACATTAAAAACAAAATTTTTGTATGATGTTTATTTATTTGCCAACTTTTTATTTATCTTATTATAGGTTGTTGTTTTGATTTCTTTTGCTTTTTTATTTATTATTATTTTATTGTATATATATATGAATTTATTTATTTTCTATTTTATGTAATTTGACTATTATTATTATTATTTTTTGTATATACTGTATGAATTTGGTCTCTTATCAATATTGCTATTGTTCGTTTTGTAACAAATTGTAATATATCTTAATAAATAAAAAATAAAAAAAATTTAAATTGCATAACATAATTATAATAATAACTTAATCTAGTCTTATTTGAAGTCATTCTGTTCTGCAATAATCTTACCAAGGACCATATTAACGTGTGGGCCACCAGCTTCCACTTGGTTTCGCTGGACGTTTGCTCTTCTGCGGTCATTAGTAAGAGTTTCTAAACCACAAGAAGTATATTTTTGAAACATAACAGACTAGATAAAACAAAGACTAATCGTATGTTCGATGGGCTAGGAAATCGGATGTAATTGGTCACTTCATAAAATTTTTTTTTTTTTTTTTATTTATTTATTTATTATAGAGATATTTACAACTGTATTAACACAAAAATACATCAAGTAAATGTGACTGTTCACACATGAGATATGGACATGATAGGCGTGAGAAGAATCTACCCATTGGTAGCACTTCAAAGGTTTTTCAGACAAGAAGGTCTCGAGGCCATCGTCGTTTCAGCCGCCTCGGAGGATGATCAGGAATAGAAGGAGATGAGATATTGCGGACAAGTGGGTTTGGGTGGAGTGGTAATTTGGAGTGAAAGGAAGTATATCTAATTCGGGCTAAGTCTGCAACTAATGGGATATTCAGGTCTTTGTGGATTATTTTATTGGTGACAAAGTAAGGGGCATTTAGGATCTTTCGGAGGATTTTGGATTGCAAGGATTGGATGCGAGAGGAATTTGATGGCTTGGTGGATCCCCATAGTTCAATTCCATATGTCCAAATAGGCCTAAGTATGGTAATATAAATTAGTTTTTTGTAGTAGGTGGGAAGTTTTGAACGTTTGTCAAGTAAATGTTGTAATAAGCGATATCTGCGAGCTGTTTCTTGTCGTTTCAGTCTAGTGTGAGGATTCCAAGTAAGTCGTCTGTCAAGATGCAGTCCAAGGTATCGGATCTGTTCAACTGAGGTGAGTGGAATATTGCCAAAGGATATAGTGGGACAGGCAGACATAGGTTTGCGGCGCAGGGTAAAGGTAATTTGGTGGGATTTAGTAGGATTTATTTTGATCCTCCACTTTTGACACCATTCTTCAATGGAAACAATGTGAGACTGAAGAGTTTGGGAAGCAATAGTTGGGTCATTGTTTACAGATAACACACATGTGTCATCGGCGTATGTAGTGAGGACAGTGCTAGGATGAGTAGGAATATCAGCTGTATATATGGTATAAAGGATTGGACCCAGGATGCTACCTTGGGGCACACCTGCGTTCTGAGGAAATATGGCGGAGAAGGAAAGGTTATGGTTTATTTTAAAGGTTCTATCTGTGAGGTAGGAACGGATTAATAAGAAGTAGGTAGGAGGGAGGAAGTGACGAAGTTTGTAGAGCAGTCCTGGATGCCAAACTCGGTCAAAAGCCTGTTCCACGTCGAGGAAGGCTCCAGTGCAATACATTCCGCGCTCCAATGTGGAAGATATCACATCCACCACACGGTGACACTGCTGTATAGTGGAATGGGATGAGCGAAATCCAAACTGGTGGTCAGGAATAACGTGATGAATGTCAAGGATTGGATATAGACGTTTTAGGAGGAGTTTTTCCAGTATTTTGCCCATGATGGGCAAAAGAGATATAGGACGGTAGGATGATGGATTTTCTAGAGACTTTTTAGGTTTAGGAATCATTTTGATAATGGACAATTTCCAAGGATCAGGAAAGTAGGTAGAACGAAGTGTGGCATTATATATGTAGGTGAGTAAGAGTATGGCTTTTTTGGGAAGCTGTTTCAGGATATGGGATGTGATGAGATCATGGCCAGGAGCTTTTTTGGATGGTAATCTTTGAATGATATTAATGATTTCGGAAGGGTGAAAGGCCTTAGGAGGAAGGGACATTTGGAGAGAACAGTTAGTTCTGCTTCAACATGTTCACTATGGCTGGGATTAAGGATATCAGGGTGCGGATTAAACGTATTGAAAAGGTGTTCACCAAAGATTTGTGATTTCTCTTCATCGGATCTCGACCAGGTTTGGGATTTAGTGAGGAGAGGATGATTAAAGGTTTTAAATTTCAGCAGTTTTGCGGTTGTTGTCCATAAAGATTTGTCTGAAGTGGTCAAGTTCTCTGTAAAGTTCTGAAAGTTTTGTATTTTGAATTTTCTTATTTCTGTTTTTAATTTGTTTGTCAGGTGATTGTAATGCTTTTTGTCAGATGGATATCTTGTGTTGTGCCATTTTTTCCTTGCCCTACGTTTGTCAGTTAGTAGGAGTCGAATGTGATTCGGTAAGTTTGTTTTATGAAGATGTCCAATTTTGCGAAGCGATGTGTTGGTGTCTATGACAGTTTCTATCGACTTTGTAAGTTCTTGTATGGCGGAGTCTATGTCATGTTTAGTTTTTTAACGGAATGTTTAAGTCAAGTTTGATCTCTAAATCATTACGAAAACAGTCCCAGTCAACGCGACCTTTAATCAGGGAAGGAAGAGAGGGTTTAATAACTGGTTGTGAATGCATGAGGAGAAGAACCGGACTATGATCTGAGGAGAGGTCATCGAGGGATTTGATTGTAGTTTGAGCGGAGGGAATTTGGGAACTAATAAAGATGTCAAGAATATCTGGACGTTTTTTAAGGGAAGTTGGCCAGTACGTGGGATTCTGGGGTGACAAGATGGAATAGCTATTGGAGGTTGTGACGTTGGAAAGAATCCTGCCACGAGTGTTGGACGTTCGACATCCCCACCGTTGGTCTTTGGCGTTGTAATCGCCCCCAGCAATGAAGCGCGGACCAAAGGATCGGAATAAGGATTCAAGGTTGGTGTAGGTGAGAGAAGTAGCAGGAGGGCAATATACAGCTGAGAAGGTTATGTTAAATGGTAGGACGGATAAAGTAACAGAGGTCGACTGAATGGTGTCGGTTGGAGTGGAGGGAACCAGGGCTTCATAAAATTAATTAGCTGCTTAGTAAGAGTTTTAGGACCACAAGAAATGCAATTTTGTAATAAGTATTTAGTATGAGTATGCATTATTTGTAAGTCAATAAATTTTAAACTCAAATAATTATTTATAAAATGAGTATTAATATATTAAATATTTATGTACAAAGGCACATGGAAATTTTTTTTCAAATTAAAAAAAATTGTTTTCGCTTTTTGGTTTATAATTTTTATCCGCAGCTTTTCTCCGAAACTACTCGACCGATTTTTTTGAAACGGCACGAACATCCTAGCGCGTAAGTAAAACTTATTAAGGCGCGAGTAAGGGAAACTAAATGCATTAGTAACGTCAATAGTTTTTAAAAGCAAATTATTATTTATCAAATAAGTATTAATGTGTAAAATATTACACAAAGACACATAGCGATTTTTATTCAAATTAAAAAAAAAAAAATACATCACAAATATTGTTTGTGCCTGAAAATTATATATATATATATATATATATTTTTTTTTTTTTTTTTTTTTTTACCTGCATATTGTGTTTGGAATTCAAAAATTAAACTAAAAATATTTTTTTTTTAATGAGGAAAATATTTTTTTTTGTTAATTTACATGTTCTATTTACGTCTTCTAGTGTTTCTATTCGATAGTGTAGGGATTAGCCAGATAAAAGTGCCCCCCTTGCCCTCAAGACAGTACCGTTAGCACTAGTAAGCTGAGAGCACGCTTTTCTCGTTTGGCATCTTCAAACCATTTTTTGATCAGGACTTCGTCTCGTCTTCTTGAAGATCACCATCCTTCCAGAGTCGCCTACCCGTCGTGCTGAAGCTTAGTTACAATCTGGACCACCACTGAAGAATTTATGGACAGTTAACTATCCTTGATAATTTTATTCTCATTATATCTGTTCATTTTTTTTTTTTTTTTTTTTTTGTACCATTCTTAATAATATTAACACACTAATCCAATTTTTAAACTTATTTTTTTACAGTTTGGGTAATTATTTTTATAATCAAATGATTTTTATTTTATTCTAAATTTTCCTCATTTTTTTATTAAA
Organism: Piezodorus guildinii; assembly: GCA_023052935.1. Classification (NCBI taxonomy): domain Eukaryota; kingdom Metazoa; phylum Arthropoda; class Insecta; order Hemiptera; family Pentatomidae; genus Piezodorus; species Piezodorus guildinii. Next base: position 22,660,920 of record CM041298.1, on the reverse strand, counting down.
CTTTTATTTATTTTGTTTCCTTTCATTTTTATCTTTTTTTTAAATATTAATTTTTTTTTTAATTTTAATGTTAAGTACTCAAGACCAGCTCTTTTCAAAACGGGATCGAGTCTACGTTAGCCAATCTTTCTTTTATTTTATTTTAACGTCACTCATCGCAAACATATTAATGGTAATAGAAAATTGTATTAATCCTGGTATTAAAGTCACACACAATATGGAGCTATTGTAACGATCGCTTTCGGTTTGTTATTTTTAATAATGAGCCTTTGTAAGCGATCACAAAAAAAATTACCCTCTATCCCTCAAAATATGAGGGCTTACTGTTCAATATGCTTATAATCCTAATAACGAAAAAACAAAAACAAATCCGGTTGTCCCCCGCACAGTGGGCTATATCATCAATATAGGTGAACAAAAGTCAAGTCAAAAGTTTCGAATTCTCCAGTGCTTCTCCTTTTTATTATTAGTTGACAAGACCCTTAATACTAATATTTCCCGCCATACCGTGTTTACAAATAAATAGTTAATAAGTGAATCATTTCTGTTTACGCTAATGCATAATAATCGACAGTCGGATTATCTTTATTCGATGGCCATTTATTGTGTTCAAGGTGTATTTAGAGAAAAGTCTTTTTGCTATTATTTAACAATGAAGATTGCTGAGACAGGTAAGACGTTATATTTCCAAATTCGTTATTGAATATACATTGCAATCTCAGCTGTAGAGTAAATTTGTAAATGTATGCCCCTATTCAGTAACGAAAAACTATATAACCCCCAAGTTACCCTAAGGATTAGTTTGTAGAATTTCTTTCATCAATCCTTCCAGTCTTTAAATGTTACAAAGAATTTTTGCGGTTTTTTGTGTTTTGGATGACACAGACGACTATCTCTTACCTCTATTATTTATATCAATATAAGAATTTTCAAACAATTTTTTTTTTTAAACATAATTTATTGAAATTTACAACTGTACTCAAAAAAATACATCAAGTAAATATGATATTAGAAAATGACATGGAAGAGACTTGTAGAAGAACTACCCAATGGTAGCACTCCAGTAACTATTTTAAACTAGAAGGTCTCGGGGCCATCTCCTTTTCAGACGCCTCGGAGGATTGTCGGGAATTGAAGAGGAAGAAAGGATTGAAACTAGAGGATTAGGGTGGGAATGGAGTTTGTCATGAAAGGAATGGTATCTAGATCGGGCCAAATCAGCAACATACGGAATATTAAGGTCTTTGTGGATCAGTTTATTAGTTACAAAATAAGGAGCATTGAGGATTTTACGAAGGATTTTGGATTGTAGGGATTGGATACGAGAAGAATTTGATAGTTTAGTAGAGCCCCAAAGCTCTATTCCGTAAGTCCATATAGGCCGTATGATATTCATGTAGATGAGCCTTTTGTAGTTAAGTGGAAGATTGGAACGTTTGTCTAGTAAGTGTTGAAGTAGTCGAAAACGTCGTGCAGTTTCTTGTCGTTTCAGTCTTGTATGAGGGTTCCATGTAAGGCGTTTGTCAAGGTGTAGTCCTAGATATCGGATCTGTTCAACCGGGACAAGAGGAGTATTATTGAAGAAGACAGTAGGGCAGGATGTCATTGGTTTACGACGAAGGGTAAAGGTAATTTGGCTGGATTTGTTGGCATTTATTTTAATTCTCCAGTTCTGACACCATACTTCAAGGTCTCTGATGTGGGATTGGAGAGTTTGAGAGGCAATAGTTGGATCAGCATTGACTGATAACACACATGTGTCATCAGCAGAGGTAGAAAGGAAAGTGTTAGGATGGGATGGGCTATCTGCTGTATAAACTGTGTAAAGGATGGGTCCTAGGATACTGCCTTGAGGAACACCAGCAAACTGACTAAAAATGGATTTAAACAATTTTAGAAACGAAAATAAATGTTAAAGAATTATTTTAATTGGATTTTAATAGAAACAAGTTTTTTATTAAATAATCTATTATATTATTATCGACCACAATCAGTTTGTTTTATCGGTTTTTTATGACTCACCGTTAACTTTTACAATAGTAAGTATAGATAATATTTTTTCTAAAATATTTAGCATTGCAACGGTATACCATACATGGATATTACTGATCTTAAGTACAAAAACCAAAAATTGCGTTAATTTTTTTACAGTTTTCTCCTTTATTTGGTTATCAAATTCGTTCAAATTATATATTTACCTGTTTTTTGGGAATGCTAATCAGACGTTATGGTTAATGTTTTTTTAATCTACAAAATTTAAGGTAGTTCAGAGGAAAAAATTTTGAAATATCGGCATTTAATCCCTGTCAGACTATTTCAATCGGAATGAAACTTAAATGATATTATAGAACATCAAATTTTACACCGATATATAGAATTTAATCAAAATCGTTGAAACCGTTTTTGTATTTTTTTTTAATTTTCATTTCGGTTAACTTTGTACATATGGTATGGATGTTTTTTATCTTTCAATGTAGGATTAAAAAAAATCTAGTGCGGGCAACACACGACTTTCACTTACCTCATTTTTAAAATCAATGAAAGAATTTTCAATTACAGTTAGAGATAAAAATAAGTGAAACTATTAAAGAATTATTAAATTGAATTTCTATAGAAACATGTGTTTTATTAAAAAATCTATTATACACATATTATTATCTAAAATAATCAGCTAGTTTTATCTTCTTTTCATCACTCTCTATTAACCATTAAAAGCTTGAGTATAAGATAATATTTTTTATAAAATCTTTAGCTTTCCAACGGTATACCATACATGTATATTACTGCTCTTATGTTCAAAAACAAACAATAGCATTAAAAAAATTTTTGCTGTTTTCTCCTTTAGTTGGGTAACGAATTCATTCAATTTATATATTTACCTGTTTTTCATCAGTGGTAAGAAGATAATATAGTTATTTTTATAGAATCAACAAAATTAAAGGTACTTTAAAAAAAGAAAAATTTAAGATATCGGCTTTAAGCACTGTCAGACCATTTGAATCCCTAAATGATATTAAATCCCATTAAATTTTACATCGATATAGCGAGTTTAATCAAAATCGTCGGAACCGTTTACGAGAAAATTTAAAAAAGGTGCAAAATGCATGGTATAAAGTGGCTATTCTGATAAGCTCATTTTGATGAAAAAAGGTTTTGTAACGTCTCGGGCGTATATTTGTCTTAAATATGAAATTTCAGTTTCATAGGTCTTACCGTTTCCGCCCGGGAGTTACCACACACACACAGACCTTTTTGCGGGACTTGGTTATTTGGACTCAGGGGACCCTAAAACGTGTATTTCCGTTGAAAACTGGAATTCGAAAATTTTCACGATCACAATACTTTCCCTTACTATATATAGTAAGTGAAAGTAAAAACATATTAAAATGTTATTGATAAAATTGTAAGATATTCTTCTGATATTTATACTAACTGCTCTCTCTACTGTGGGATCCTCAGTATACTGGCCCACAAGGCATATACCATAGGGATTTAGTTGTGATTAACCTGCTCCAAGCTTGTAAGTGGCCGTGAGTCATAGTTCACCCAGTTCATCCCATAACTCATCCGAGGATGAACAGCTCCGGACCGTATGGAGATGAAACGCAGGGACTCGAGAACACATTTGTTGGGAGTGCGGCTGCTGTTGTTTAATTAAATTGAATGTTACGGCGGAGAGGGAACAAGAGACCGCAAGAAGTTCAACAAGTCCGGACGCCTTCTGGTCTCCGCTTGACCTGGCACATGCATCACCCCGGCGGTCGCTCCTAATAGCTCCAGGATTAAGTAATATACAATCTGGTCGCAATCAATCTTTATGAAATTCTCTCAAAAACAGTCTCGGGATAACAAAAATTATGGTATTTATTCCGAAGTGTAACTTTTCTTATCAGTGGCCATGTTTATGGTTATCCAGAGTGCTAATCTTGAGGTTAGATGCCTTCCACCCGACTTTTGGCGCTATATTCTCTATTCCCTACGTCTTTAGAAATATAGGTTAGGATATTTATCCGAGGTGCTTTCCACCCAACTTCCCCGCCAAAAATTCAAATTCAAGATACTTATTACAACCTCGTTCTTCCAAAAACTTATCTTTATTTTAGAATAACTGTCGAAATAATGGCAGGAAATTGAACTTAGAAATGCATACCTTCATTTATTATTTATATCGAAGACTTCAATTTTATTTACTTAATAGAAACTTTCAATTTCAATTTCAATTTCTATTTTATTTTATTATTTTAAATAGGCAAAATTAAAATATTTAGAAAAAGACTGACTCCTGATCATTTCACGTATGAAGAATTAATAATTTATTATAACCATTATTAAAACACGTTTTATTAAATTCAATAAAATTGAAATTGAAAGTTTCTATTAAGTAAATAAAATTGAAGTTTCGATTCGATAATAAATAATGAAATGCATTTCTAAGTTCAATTTCCTGCATTAATTTCGACAGTTATTCAAAAAAGTAATTTTTGAAGAATCACGTTATAAGTATCTTGATTTTAATTTTTGGTGAAAATGTTGGCTTGTGTAACACTCTGGCTAAATATCCTAACCTTAAATATATTCTAAAGACGTGGAGAATAGAGAATTTAGCGCCAAAAGTCGGGTGGAAGACAACTAAGCTCAACAATATCACTCTGGATAACCATAAACATGGCCACTGAGAAGAGAAGTGACACTTCGGAATAATTACCAAAATTATTATATGTTATATACAAAAAATCCAAACATTTTTATTTTTAAGGACTCCTTCATCCAATCAGTACAATAGCAAGGACTGATAAATAAAAAAAATCTTGCATATAGCTGATTCTTAAGAGTTTTGGGACTTCAAGAAATGCATTTTTACTTTCACTTACTATATATAGTAAGGGAAAGTATTGCGATCGTGAAAATTTCCGAATTCCAGTTTTCAACGGAAATACGCATTTTAGGTAACCTGAGTTCAAATAACTAAGTTCTGCAAAAAGGTCTGTGTGTAACTCCCGGGCGGAAACGGCAAGTCCTATGAAACTGAAATTTCATATTTAAGAAAAATATACGCCCGAGACGTTCCGAAACATTTTTTATCAAAATGAGCTTACCAGAAGAGCCACTTTATACCATGCATTTTGCACCTTTTTTCGATTTTCTTGAAAACGGTTCCGACGATTTTGATTAAACTCGCTATATCGATGTTAAATTTAATAGGCTTTAATATCATGTAGGTTTTATGTTGATTAAAATGGTCTGACAGGATTTAAATGCCGATATTTTAAATTTTCTTTCTCTAAATTACCTTTAATTTTGTTGATTCTATAAGAATAACTATATTATCTTGTTACTACTGATGAAAAACAGCTAAATATGTAATATGAGCGAATTTGAAATGCAACTATAGGAGAAAACTAAAAAATATTTTTGTTTTTGAACACAAGAACAGTAATATACATGTATGATATACCGTTGGAAAGCTTAAGATTTTAGAAAAAAATATTATCTTATATTCAAGTTTTTAAAAGTTAATGGAGAGTGAAGAAAAGAAGATAAAACTAACTGATTATTTTATATAATAATATAATTGATTTTTTAATAAAACACATATTTCTATATAAATTCAATTTAATTAATTCTCTAATAGTTTCACGTATTTTTATCTCTAACTGTATTTGAAAATTCTTTCATTGATTTTAAAAATAGAGGTAAGTAAAAGTCGTATGCTGCCCGCACCAGATTTTTGTAATAAGTCTAGTAGAAAAAAAAATTAAAAAAAAATTTTAAATATATGTTCGATGGGCAGTAAACGATCCATCTGGCTCCTGGACTATAACTGACGGTGTTAGAGCCACCACACATTTTCAGGACATGAGTGGAGAAGCTGGTCGTTGCCAGCACTCTTATTCTACAATTACTCCCAGCCACTGTCGCTTAAAGCCTACGATTAGGTTATTAGGATAGTTGAAGCTAATGAGGAATAGTGCCAAGAGATCAGAAAGGTCGGTTAGCTTCTGGTGAAAGATTTGGATGAAATTAGATCAAGGAAAAATGGGATATTTAGATCATGGTTTAAGGTTTTGTTCGTGTCATCATATGAGGCGTCAATTAATGTTCTTAGAAATATATACTTAAAGGATTTGATACATTTGATGTTTGAAAAATAAGCTGTTAGCGTTTTGAAATTAGCAGCGGTGATATGCTATTTTCCTTTGAGTTATTTATTGCTTTTTATATTACTTAATTGCCTATCTACAGCTTTATAAGCAGTTATACCATAATATTGTTATTTGGAGATAATAAACCATTGTATAATAATTTTCAGCGTTTTATGATTTGTATTTTTAGACTTTTCTATATATCCATGTACTTCTATATGTATGTTAGTGAAAGTAAAATTTATTAGGCTGGGTATGGCTGGCTAAACCCTTGAAATATTCTCCTACTAGGAATGTCACAGATGATTAAATTTGAAAAAAAAAATTATAGATCTAGGGAAGCCCGTAGCTGAGTGGCTAGCGCGCTATTCCCCCATGCTACTGGTTGTGAGTTCGATTCCCAGTCCCGGCGGGGCTATTATAAGAATAAAATTAAATGGGATTCACCCACAGCCTCCCCCTCGGGTATGTGAGACCTGTCAGTCAAATGGTGGCCACTCACAAAAATAGGCGTAGTAGGGAGCGATGACCCTACCCTGTAAAATCTCATCGAGAATCGTGAGTATATTCTCTCAGGAGATTACACCACGAGGCCTAGGGCCTACTCGGCCTGTCGCGCCAGAGGAAAAAAAAAAGAGGAAAATGATAGATCTGACAAAGCCGGTTTGGAGATTAGTGACTGCTATTCTCCTTAGATTTAATTATTTAGCTAAGACGAATCATTTAAGATATTTCAAAGAATAAATATTATGAGTGGCATTTTCCTGTTGATGACAGACATGGGAAAGAATGCCTCTTGGCAGAGACATGCCCTAAGAAGTGATAATCCGAGTTGCTCACCCTAACCCTCCCTGACAACCAACAACCTTTAATCTCTCTTACATTTTTTTTCTTCAGTATTTTCCTTGTCGCTGGAGGTAAAGGGGCATTACACGGATGACCTAGCACTCTTTAAATAATCTCTCCTTTCCTAACAGAACGAGAATTCCAACGTTCCCTCTCCAATTATGCAATGAAATATATTTTTTGTCTCCTGATTTCGTTTTAAACCATAATGAAATTTGTATTCAATTTTATTTTAAATTCAACGATATATGAAAATATACATAACACGCTCAAAACCTTTATTAAATCGTGTTTCCTGGGAAAGGAGATGTTTTCGAGGCAAAACTAAAACGAATGTTCAATTAACATCTTTTGGAAATGTTGCGAGATCACTATCTCAGGAAGAGTTTTTTATTTTGGTTTGTTATTTTCTATAATGAACCTTTCTAATCGAACAAAAATTACCTATATCCCCATAAAATTTGACAGCTTACGTATCAAGCCGCTGGGTCTCATCTTCAAAGTGCAGGCGTGAGGAGGTAGTTATTGCCCGCCAGAGGATATGACATTGCCGCCTCACTCATGAGCACCTCATGGCACGAAGGGATTCGTCTCGATGTCAACTATGTAAAGTGACTCTCACAGTAAGTCATATTTTCCAAGAGTGTCCTCGTTACAGTAGGAGATTTGTAAAATATGGCGTACCACGTAATGTCTCTGAGTTGACGGTTTCATTCAATTGGCGAAGACCATTCGTTTATATCAGCTTATTTAACGAATTCAGGTTATTTTTCGCACTTCTTTAAATTAATTACATTTTTCTGTTTTACTGATTGTTACTAATCATCTATCTATGCAGTTCTGATTAAATCATACTGTTTATTGTTCCTAATGTTTTATTTTATTTTTATTGAGAATCAATATATTTTTTTTTTTCATAGGTAAGATAGTCGTCTTCTGAAGATGTTTTGGACAATAATAACCACTCGCAGTTTTTAGCCTTAAAACCAAAACAACAACGAATTAAAAAAATAAAGTTTGTCCGCCGTACACGGAAAATTTTCCGAAACTACTGGACCGCTTTTTTTGGAATTCGCCACTCGCCACAAAAATACTAGGGCTGTTTCGGGTTCCCGAAAGAGAAATTCACGTTGACCGCACTGCCACCTTGCGGCCTGTTAAATTAATTAGAGCGCCCTAGTGGCCATAGGGAGAAACAGAACGCCCCTAGCGGCCGAAAAAGAAACTGAAGTGTCAGATCCTGGCTGATTGTGCCAGACAGTTGGCTCTAGTTTTTTTTTTTTCTCCAGTGGTCCTGATCCCTTTTACCATGGAGTAGAAAAATTTAGAAGACCCCTGGCCAAAGGAGAAGTCAAGGAGAGAAAGTCAAGTTCATCCGTTCAGAACATCTTCACCATCTCAGATATTACCACTTAAGTTAGTCACATGTTTCAAATTTGCAATAGTACCGTTTACTAACCCAATTAACACCTGGCAATCAAATTCAAATGTACAATTTTGTTTGTAAAATAAGTCAGTTTTTTTCCCATATTGTGTTTTTTTATATCTAGGTCCAGCCTTCTTTCATTTAGTTTAAATTTCAATACAGTCCACTGCTATACTAAAAGGAGTGTTCATCTTAATATTTAGTTGGAGGTGATTACTCTAAACAAGGGCATATAACGATGATCTTAACTCCTAGACGTTGATATCAGTTGGTTACTTTTAAAAAAGTGGCTGATTAAAGGTGATTTAATTTAATCTAATTTAAGTGATCAATAAATCAGTTATTTTTTAAAATAGAGAAAAAATTTTTTTTTTTCCAAAAAACCGTGAGTAATTTAGAAAAAAGGGAAACCAAAAAAAAAATTGAAGTTTAACGAGATATGAAAACATACATAACATGCTTAGAATCTTCATAAAATCGTGTTTTCTGGAAAAGCTAAAGTTTTCGTGGCAAAACAAAATGAATATTTAACTGTTCGTTGTTTTTTACGTAGAACCTTAATAACGAATTAAACAAAAACCGTTTGTCCGCCGTACGCGGAATTTCTCCGAAACTACTGGAACAACAATTTTTTAAAAATTCGTTGATATCAGCTGGTTATTTTTAAAATAGTGGCCGATTGAAAGTGATTTACTTTAAGAGATCAGTAACACAGTTATTTTTAAAAATAGAGAATTTTTTTAACCAAAAAACCGCTAGTTATTATTAAATAGGGAAACGAGACAAAAAAAAGAATTTAAATGATACCCAGAAATAACGCGAAATCTGTTAAATCTAAAACTGGAGAAAAATATGTATTGAGAATACTTAGGGATGGAAATTCCTTATAAGATAACTATTATATTAATTAAATAAATGTTAAGAAGCCTTTGTCGGCAAAAGATCAAAAGGCGTTTACCTAAACCCATGGGGGCCCCCAGCAATACCTCGGGAAAGTTTCTAGACCTTAGGACAAAGGAACCCCGGCTTGGGGCACTTCTCATATCAGCCCCGCCCGAGGTGACGACGATGAGAAAGAAGATTCGAAAAGGGCAGTCTTATTCCAGCCAGGAGTCAGTCAAGTTCTATCCTCAAGATGAGGCGAGTCTTATTCCAGCCACGAGAGTGGAAATCCAGCAAGAGAACAGCCGAGGTCCATTCGCAAGAGGAGGAGATGTCCGTCTGGGGGTCAGAGAGAGCAGCTGGAGATCTAAGAGCCAAGAACTGATTCCACCTTCGCCAGCCGACAATCTGTTGTAAAGGTATTTCTTTTTGTAATATTGTATGGCAAAGGTAGTAGTGAATATGTCCCTCAGTATTCTCAATCAAAGTTCTAAGCAATATCAGTAGAGGGAAAACAGGCGAGCTGGCACACTTTTTTGCGCAGCCAATCAGATGCCAGCATTTGGTCACGTGACCTATGGCGGGAGATTTGAATTTGAATTTCGACCACGACCTAACCTTAACCACGCTGGTTCGCGCCATCGACCTAACCTAAACCACTAAGCCACGCCCCTTTTTAGTCACGTGACCCTTCATAAACCTAACCTAAACCACTAGGCCACGCCCCTTTTTGATCACGTGACCCCTGTTTGAGAGTATTAAGTCTTTATAAAGCATGAGTCTACCCGGCGTCCATTTTCTTTTCCCTACGTTTTGGGCTAATTTAGTATTTATAAAGCATGAGTCTACCCGTCCGCCATTTTCTTTCATGACGACACAATTTATAAAGCATGAGTCTACCCAGCGTCCATTTTCTTTTCCCTACGTTTTGGGCTAATTTAGTATTTATAAAGCATGAGTCTACCCGTCCGCCATTTTCTTTTATGACGTCACAATTTACAAAGCATGAGTCTACCATGCGTCCATTTTCTTTTCCCTACGTTTTGGGCTAATTTAGTATTTATAAAGCATGAGTCTACCCGTACGCCATTTTCTTTTATGACGTCACAATTTACAAAGCATGAGTTTACCATGCGTCCATTTTCTTTTCCCTACGTTTTGGGCTAATTTAGTATTTATAAAGCATGAGTCTACTCGTCCGCCATTTTATTTTATGACGTCACAGTTTACAAAGCATGAGTCTACCCGGCGTCCATTTTCTTTTCCCTACGTTTTGAGCGTATTAAGTCATTATAAAGCATAAGTCTACCCGTCCGCCATTTTGTTTTATGACGTCACAATTTAAAAGCCTTAAGTCTATCCAGCCGCCATTTTGTTTGTTTTTTTAACATAGGATGATTATACCTGACCGGTTCGAGCATGCACCGACAGGTCCGATCATGTAAAAACAGGTTTGTGCAAGTACAAGCAGGTTTGAATCATGTTGAAGCATGCAAGTAAGTGAAACGTAAACATGGACTTTGAACCTTCCTAATGCCTTTAATATAAACATCGTTATAGGGCTTCTTAATCCTATACAGCTTTGAACTTTGATCTTTAATCCTACATTTTAAGTAGCGATAAAAAGTTCCTTAAGCTTAAACGTAAATATGGACTTTGAACCTTCTTAATGCCTTTAATATAAACATCGTTATACGGCTTCTTAATCCTATACAGCTTAGAACTTTGATTCTTAATCCTACTATTTAAATAGCGATAAAAGGCTCCTTAAGCTCTTGGACTACGGTCTATTATCCTCCTATGTATAATGATTTTTAATACTATACAGCTGTGAACTTTGGTCATTAATCCTACATTTTAAGTAGCGATAAAAGATTCCTTAAGCTCTGAGACTTTGAAGCATTATCCTCTTAAGTATATATATAAATATAATGCGGACCTTGTACGTTTTATCTCTTAGTATAGTAAAAAGATTTAATCGTAAACAAGCTTAATTTAAGACGTAAACATCAAATTTGTACTGATAGTGTATAAATATATAATAATATAAAACTTGTACCTATTTCGGTAGGCGAGTATAATTTTTTATATATTTTTTCAACATTTTTAGTTATTTTCTCATCTTCTTAGACCATTTTTTAACTTTTATATGTATTATTTACTTATCATTAACAATTCTGCTTTAGAATTGCTATTAGCGATGTTTTCGGAAGAATTCGTCTAATCTCGGCCGGCTTCGGTCTTCTACCTAACTTCGCTATAATCCTTAACTCTTCCGAAAGAAATAAACAATGATAACGTTAATGTTCTCGAACGAAAACAAATTATTATTATTTGATGTACTTTAGTGTAAATAATAATAATATAGTTGTGAATTATAATAATGATATACTACATCGTAATGGTTTCCTATTAAATGAGTTTATAATATTATTATTAAGTAAAGTGTTGTACCTTTTTTTGTTCGGCATTAAGCCTTAAGCCTCTTCACCACGTCAAGGTAAAGGTACATCGAAGAGGTTTTTTTTTTTTTTTTAATTTTTTTTTTAATAATTTTTTAGCTTTTTATGTGAATTTTTTAAAAATTTATTAGTTTTATTATTTTTTATTTTTTTTTTTTTTACAATTTCATTTTTTAAATAAAATTAAACGAAAAAATAAAAATCTGAATTCGTAAAAAATAAAAATAAAATATAATCTTCTATGTGATACAATCAATAATTAAATGAAACATTTTTATAATAAAATTAAATGTAAAATAAAGCAAATAAAAATCTGAATTTATATAAACATAAAATGTCATCTTCTATGTAATACAATGTAGAATTAAATAAAACATATCCTTTTCTTTTTTTTTTTGTAATAGGTCAGTTCATGACGAGAATCTTTTGGGATGGTCGGAAGAGTATGGCAATTCAGAAACGGTGTATGAAGTACATATGAAATAATGTGCTTAAGATATTTTCGATTAAGCCAAAGATAAGAAAACATTTCTTTTCTTCTTAAATTTTTTGTTCATGTATTTGAAAGAGAAATATGAGCATCGAAATTATTCTGCAAGGTTATTCTATTCACCACACATTCACTCACACATTCAGGTTTAGAGGCTGTTAGACCATGCCATTGACCTTCATTCAGGGTTTATAGGTGTTCAAACCGTGACAGTGACCCCTTTCATTCATGGTGAATAGCTTTAAACACATTTTTATTCATCCATGCAGACAAAGCATTTGTGCGATACTGTGTACATTTCTCTTTCGAAAAATTGTGTACTATGCAATGGCTGCCTTGCTCATCTAAAATTAGTGATTCTATTTTAGGACAGCCAAAATCTTCCAAGTTAATTATAGTACAATGATGGAGATTTCGTGATAGAAACATTTTCTTATCTAGGCCCTTAACGAAAACAAATTTATATTTAAGGTCAATGTTGTTGAAAATGTTATAAATGATGCCATACTCAACTTCTCCAGAATCCCATTTGATTTTATGATAGTAATTTTCCAACCAATAATTCGTTCTTATACTTTTATTGGTTGGTTTATATTCATTTGGTGGCTTAAAAATCCAATGCCTTGAAGACTTGTAAGCTTGATCAAACAGAGAAAACTCTTTAATAATATAACCTCCCAGGCTATCGACAAAGCACTGAAAGTCTACTATCGCTCCGCTTGCCGTAGCCATACTGAACACTGAGCAAAGGATTCACCCCATTTTATACCATTCGCCGAACTGTACCAATTAGAGGATTATACTCTACGAGCCTATCGTGTATGATTAGACAATATGCTGTAGTATTTGCCGGGAATGAAATTTTCGATTCAAATTCTAATCTTACATCGACTGGTCCACTTTTTATAGATTCAGACTGCTTTGAGCAATCTATTACAATTAAAGGTGATTTATCTTTAAAGTTTTGTAAAGAGGACAAAGGTTGCATTTGTCCACCATAATAAGAATTTTGAAATAAAGCATACATATGATAGAGCAAAGCAAACCGATTTGACGACATATCTATATTTAAATCATCATACGGATAAGCTTTACAATTTAGAAACAATTTAACATTGGAAATATTACAATGATCAAAGTGGCTTGCATCTTTTTGAGAATTTTTCAGTCTTCCAGTTTGAAAAGTTAATATTACATAACGCGGTTTTTCTAGCTGACTGGATGTTTTGACTGGCCAGATTTGTCTCTGACTTGCTGGCAGTAAAGGATAATCGTAAAGTTCCCAGGTTCTAAAGGCTAGTGAAAATATTTTTTCTGATTTGAGATGACGCATCAAAGCCAGCTTCTGATGTTCGTTTACGGTAACATAAGGTAGCTTCCAGCATAGCCTATCCAGTTCTATTTTACACTTTTCTACCGCATCAGTCCCAGCTACTGGTTGGCTAGTGATGTAGCAATTTTCATCATGTCTGCTTCTTACGAATATCAGTTCTTGCTTTACATTCATTACGATTTTCTGATAATCCTCACAGAACCCAAGAAGGGATGATAAAGGAACACATAGGTTGAAACACCCCTCTGCCGATGTAATGTTTAATGTATCACTTTGTGGATAGCACCATCCCCAATTATCCAAAAACTGGGAACCTCCCTTGAGCGAAACTAGATTTTTCAAAGTTGAAGTGATTCCAGGATTTTTCACACGGTCTATTTCGACTCCACTCAATTCGTACCTTATTTCATCAAACAAAAACGCAAACATGTTGTTTGTTAATTTTGATGCAATGGGAACTGCTGAACCATCCTGCTTTAGAAATCTTCCTTCTACATACAGCAGGCTGTGACTAGGTAGTGTGTATAAATCTTGATGTTGCAGACTGATGCGTATTTCATCCCCTGGCTGAAGATTTGTTGACGAATAAGGATGATGAGAATGAAATTCAATCCCTTCAACTGAATTATCAAAAGTATCAGCTTCTTCCAAATTCAATATTTCCATGTTGACGATAAAACGTAATATCCTGCGGTTTGAAGAAATCTAATATTGCTCGCAGTTAACGATGTGCACTCAACAATGGCTTTCACTGGAATGATACTTTTTCTCTCTGAAGACGCGCTTTTATGTACTTTCTTAAAGTCCAACCCCATCGCTGTCTGACTACTGAATGGACATTTCTTTTTTATAACACCCTTTATATAAGATCAAGCAGGAAGAGTAAACAAAGCTGACCACAGTTGTTTGAACCTACTTTCTGGAATTGTTTTCTATTTGATGAAATTCGGCAATCTTTCATGTACCGAACGAAATCACTTGGCGGTTTTTCTCCACTGCTGTCAAAGAACTGAACGTATTTTCCTCTTTTCTTGTAACTGACCCAATGCGTTCCTCTACCATTACTATTGTCTAAATTAAAAATCCCTCGTTCAGATTTCCACGGCTTTGTAGGAAATTCATCTACCATAAAAACTCCTCTAAAACGACGCAGTTTATGAAGTTTTGCTAATCTGAGTAAGTCGAAATTGCTTAGCCTTTGGCGAGGAAAAGTTTTTAAGATCTCTTTGGCTTTAGTTTTCAACCGATGTACATTTCCCCCGATCCTCTTTGGCGTGGAAATGACTCGCATCTTTTTCTTCTTGTTTGTAACACGCTTCATGGTCAACTGATACAGAGGTAATGCTGACAAGCCTTATATACCCACATTCTTGCTATCAACCCATGAATTATGAGAACTGTCAAAACCTATCCACTTCACTAGAGCTTTATTACCTTTCCTTTTTACAACTCTTTCTACAAGGTAACAATTAGGATGCTTTACAAGTTGCAATTCCTCTTGATAGAAACCACCAGCAATGTTGTCTCCGCGATCATCTTTCAGATGATAGGTGATAGGTACCGTTTTTTTCACTTCAGCTATAGTAAATATTTCTGTAGACCATGATGGTTGATAACCTTTCGCAAACTGTGCTTTATACTTTGATATCCTTACATGATCGCCAACGTTAAATTTTGCAGCCTTTTTTGTACTAGTTGTCTTAGAATAAACTTCTTTTATTAGTTTTGCTTCAATCTTAAATCCGTGAACGGATGCCGGTGCCATCTTGATTGTACTATGTTTTGTTTTATTATATTTGTCTACTAATGCCGGCAGTACTACAAGCCAATTGTAGTTGCCTTGTATACTAAACTTTTTCCACATGGCTGACTTTAGAGTGCGATTAAACCTTTCTATTATTGATGCTTTTAGGTTACTATATGTTGAATAATGATTGATATTACAAGATGTCATGAGTTTTCGAAATACTTGGTTATAAAACTCTTTACCATTGTCTGTTTGCAAATTCTTTGGCTTTCTCTCAGATAATACTTTCTCGAAACCTTGACACACTACAGACGCAGTTTTATTCTTGATAGGCACTACCCAAGCATATTTAGAAAAACAATCTATTACAGTGAGCAAATATCTGTAACCTTTATTAAATTTAGCATAAGGAATCATTTCAACCAAGTCAGCCTGCCATAAATCATCAATACCTTTGAGTAATACAGATCTTCTTTTAAAAACCCTCCTAGCAGGTTTGTGCAATTCATGCACGATCTGCTCTTTAACGGATGCCATGACGTACTGTTAATCTTCTTATCTGCGCTACACTATTATACCCCCTTCTCTAAGTTGAGCTTCTATTCCCAAGATCTCACCCTTACCTGTTTGAGAGCCAATCAAATATCTCATTCGATTAACTAATACGTTTGGATCAACAATGCCTGTACCGCTTTTTGATTTGAACAATTTTGAGATAACATTTTTGTATTTGGGGTAATTTTTAAGTCTTATCATATTACCGCTTGGGCTATGTCCCTCGAAATGTGCATTAGTTTGCATCAAAATCTTTTTATACAAAGCATAATCACTTTGTTTAACGAATGAAAGATTCGGATTTTTTATAAATAACAATTCGAAGAGACCTGGTGTACCATGATAGATATCATCACCTATAGTAAGAATATCTTCATTGATAGAAATCACTGTATCGCCGATGGTAAACTTGTGACCATCATATTTGATTCCATATACAGTATCCAGATCTTTAATGTCATTGTTCACAAGCTTTATTATATACTTTGAGGATATATTTCCAATCTTTTCTAAATATTTTTGTAACATTTCTTCTCCTTTAGGAGTTTGAGTTGCTTCTCTCACCTCCTGCAGTGGGGTTTTCGGTGGCTCACACTCTTCTTCCGACTTTAGAATTGGTGTACTTTCCCAAACGTGCTCTAAACGACGAGTAAATATTTTAGAAGGCCCAGGCTTTGGTGTTGTATCTGTTAGTGACGATTGTTCTAGACAATATTTAGGCATTTTTGATGGAATATGAGGAATTTCTTCTTCCTTCTTTCGAATTTCACATTGGGCGGAGGGGGGAATTTTAACCTCCTGCTTACTCGCTAGTCTTTCCATAGATTTCAATAAAGGTTTATACTTCAATTTCAAATATTCATCAGTCTCTTCTCGACTCCTTTTCAATAAATTACACTTTTCCTGTATAACCTTCCTGGTCTCGATTATTTCACGCATTACTACATCACTAGTTGACTCTTCCATGCCTAACTAGGGAATGAGCTTGACCCAACACCTCACGGTATTATATAGGTATCGAAAGGGTTTCGAGGCCTATATAATACCGTGAGGTGTTGGGTCAAGCTCATTCCCTAGTTAGGCATGGAAGAGTCAACTAGTGATGTAGTAATGCGTGAAATAATCGAGACCAGGAAGGTTATACAGGAAAAGTGTAATTTATTGAAAAGGAGTCGAGAAGAGACTGATGAATATTTGAAATTGAAGTATAAACCTTTATTGAAATCTATGGAAAGACTAGCGAGTAAGCAGGAGGTTAAAATTCCCCCCTCCGCCCAATGTGAAATTCGAAAGAAGGAAGAAGAAATTCCTCATATTCCATCAAAAATGCCTAAATATTGTCTAGAACAATCGTCACTAACAGATACAACACCAAAGCCTGGGCCTTCTAAAATATTTACTCGTCGTTTAGAGCACGTTTGGGAAAGTACACCAATTCTAAAGTCGGAAGAAGAGTGTGAGCCACCGAAAACCCCACTGCAGGAGGTGAGAGAAGCAACTCAAACTCCTAAAGGAGAAGAAATGATACAAAAATATTTAGAAAAGATTGGAAATATATCCTCAAAGTATATAATAAAGCTTGTGAACAATGACATTAAAGATCTGGATACTGTATATGGAATCAAATATGATGGTCACAAGTTTACCATCGGCGATACAGTGATTTCTATCAATGAAGATATTCTTACTATAGGTGATGATATCTATCATGGTACACCAGGTCTCTTCGAATTGTTATTTATAAAAAATCCGAATCTTTCATTCGTTAAACAAAGTGATTATGCTTTGTATAAAAAGATTTTGATGCAAACTAATGCACATTTCGAGGGACATAGCCCAAGCGGTAATATGATAAGACTTAAAAATTACCCCAAATACAAAAATGTTATCTCAAAATTGTTCAAATCAAAAAGCGGTACAGGCATTGTTGATCCAAACGTATTAGTTAATCGAATGAGATATTTGATTGGCTCTCAAACAGGTAAGGGTGAGATCTTGGGAATAGAAGCTCAACTTAGAGAAGGGGGTATAATAGTGTAGCGCAGATAAGAAGATTAACAGTACGTCATGGCATCCGTTAAAGAGCAGATCGTGCATGAATTGCACAAACCTGCTAGGAGGGTTTTTAAAAGAAGATCTGTATTACTCAAAGGTATTGATGATTTATGGCAGGCTGACTTGGTTGAAATGATTCCTTATGCTAAATTTAATAAAGGTTACAGATATTTGCTCACTGTAATAGATTGTTTTTCTAAATATGCTTGGGTAGTGCCTATCAAGAATAAAACTGCGTCTGTAGTGTGTCAAGGTTTCGAGAAAGTATTATCTGAGAGAAAGCCAAAGAATTTGCAAACAGACAATGGTAAAGAGTTTTATAACCAAGTATTTCGAAAACTCATGACATCTTGTAATATCAATCATTATTCAACATATAGTAACCTAAAAGCATCAATAATAGAAAGGTTTAATCGCACTCTAAAGTCAGCCATGTGGAAAAAGTTTAGTATACAAGGCAACTACAATTGGCTTGTAGTACTGCCGGCATTAGTAGACAAATATAATAAAACAAAACATAGTACAATCAAGATGGCACCGGCATCCGTTCACGGATTTAAGATTGAAGCAAAACTAATAAAAGAAGTTTATTCTAAGACAACTAGTACAAAAAAGGCTGCAAAATTTAACGTTGGCGATCATGTAAGGATATCAAAGTATAAAGCACAGTTTGCGAAAGGTTATCAACCATCATGGTCTACAGAAATATTTACTATAGCTGAAGTGAAAAAAACGGTACCTATCACCTATCATCTGAAAGATGATCGCGGAGACAACATTGCTGGTGGTTTCTATCAAGAGGAATTGCAACTTGTAAAGCATCCTAATTGTTACCTTGTAGAAAGAGTTGTAAAAAGGAAAGGTAATAAAGCTCTAGTGAAGTGGATAGGTTTTGACAGTTCTCATAATTCATGGGTTGATAGCAAGAATGTGGGTATATAAGGCTTGTCAGCATTACCTCTGTATCAGTTGACCATGAAGCGTGTTACAAACAAGAAGAAAAAGATGCGAGTCATTTCCACGCCAAAGAGGATCGGGGGAAATGTACATCGGTTGAAAACTAAAGCCAAAGAGATCTTAAAAACTTTTCCTCGCCAAAGGCTAAGCAATTTCGACTTACTCAGATTAGCAAAACTTCATAAACTGCGTCGTTTTAGAGGAGTTTTTATGGTAGATGAATTTCCTACAAAGCCGTGGAAATCTGAACGAGGGATTTTTAATTTAGACAATAGTAATGGTAGAGGAACGCATTGGGTCAGTTACAAGAAAAGAGGAAAATACGTTCAGTTCTTTGACAGCAGTGGAGAAAAACCGCCAAGTGATTTCGTTCGGTACATGAAAGATTGCCGAATTTCATCAAATAGAAAACAATTCCAGAAAGTAGGTTCAAACAACTGTGGTCAGCTTTGTTTACTCTTCCTGCTTGATCTTATATAAAGGGTGTTATAAAAAAGAAATGTCCATTCAGTAGTCAGACAGCGATGGGGTTGGACTTTAAGAAAGTACATAAAAGCGCGTCTTCAGAGAGAAAAAGTATCATTCCAGTGAAAGCCATTGTTGAGTGCACATCGTTAACTGCGAGCAATATTAGATTTCTTCAAACCGCAGGATATTACGTTTTATCGTCAACATGGAAATATTGAATTTGGAAGAAGCTGATACTTTTGATAATTCAGTTGAAGGGATTGAATTTCATTCTCATCATCCTTATTCGTCAACAAATCTTCAGCCAGGGGATGAAATACGCATCAGTCTGCAACATCAAGATTTATACACACTACCTAGTCACAGCCTGCTGTATGTAGAAGGAAGATTTCTAAAGCAGGATGGTTCAGCAGTTCCCATTGCATCAAAATTAACAAACAACATGTTTGCGTTTTTGTTTGATGAAATAAGGTACGAATTGAGTGGAGTCGAAATAGACCGTGTGAAAAATCCTGGAATCACTTCAACTTTGAAAAATCTAGTTTCGCTCAAGGGAGGTTCCCAGTTTTTGGATAATTGGGGATGGTGCTATCCACAAAGTGATACATTAAACATTACATCGGCAGAGGGGTGTTTCAACCTATGTGTTCCTTTATCATCCCTTCTTGGGTTCTGTGAGGATTATCAGAAAATCGTAATGAATGTAAAGCAAGAACTGATATTCGTAAGAAGCAGACATGATGAAAATTGCTACATCACTAGCCAACCAGTAGCTGGGACTGATGCGGTAGAAAAGTGTAAAATAGAACTGGATAGGCTATGCTGGAAGCTACCTTATGTTACCGTAAACGAACATCAGAAGCTGGCTTTGATGCGTCATCTCAAATCAGAAAAAATATTTTCACTAGCCTTTAGAACCTGGGAACTTTACGATTATCCTTTACTGCCAGCAAGTCAGAGACAAATCTGGCCAGTCAAAACATCCAGTCAGCTAGAAAAACCGCGTTATGTAATATTAACTTTTCAAACTGGAAGACTGAAAAATTCTCAAAAAGATGCAAGCCACTTTGATCATTGTAATATTTCCAATGTTAAATTGTTTCTAAATTGTAAAGCTTATCCGTATGATGATTTAAATATAGATATGTCGTCAAATCGGTTTGCTTTGCTCTATCATATGTATGCTTTATTTCAAAATTCTTATTATGGTGGACAAATGCAACCTTTGTCCTCTTTACAAAACTTTAAAGATAAATCACCTTTAATTGTAATAGATTGCTCAAAGCAGTCTGAATCTATAAAAAGTGGACCAGTCGATGTAAGATTAGAATTTGAATCGAAAATTTCATTCCCGGCAAATACTACAGCATATTGTCTAATCATACACGATAGGCTCGTAGAGTATAATCCTCTAATTGGTACAGTTCGGCGAATGGTATAAAATGGGGTGAATCCTTTGCTCAGTGTTCAGTATGGCTACGGCAAGCGGAGCGATAGTAGACTTTCAGTGCTTTGTCGATAGCCTGGGAGGTTATATTATTAAAGAGTTTTCTCTGTTTGATCAAGCTTACAAGTCTTCAAGGCATTGGATTTTTAAGCCACCAAATGAATATAAACCAACCAATAAAAGTATAAGAACGAATTATTGGTTGGAAAATTACTATCATAAAATCAAATGGGATTCTGGAGAAGTTGAGTATGGCATCATTTATAACATTTTCAACAACATTGACCTTAAATATAAATTTGTTTTCGTTAAGGGCCTAGATAAGAAAATGTTTCTATCACGAAATCTCCATCATTGTACTATAATTAACTTGGAAGATTTTGGCTGTCCTAAAATAGAATCACTAATTTTAGATGAGCAAGGCAGCCATTGCATAGTACACAATTTTTCGAAAGAGAAATGTACACAGTATCGCACAAATGCTTTGTCTGCATGGATGAATAAAAATGTGTTTAAAGCTATTCACCATGAATGAAAGGGGTCACTGTCACGGTTTGAACACCTATAAACCCTGAATGAAGGTCAATGGCATGGTCTAACAGCCTCTAAACCTGAATGTGTGAGTGAATGTGTGGTGAATAGAATAACCTTGCAGAATAATTTCGATGCTCATATTTCTCTTTCAAATACATGAACAAAAAATTTAAGAAGAAAAGAAATGTTTTCTTATCTTTGGCTTAATCGAAAATATCTTAAGCACATTATTTCATATGTACTTCATACACCGTTTCTGAATTGCCATACTCTTCCGACCATCCCAAAAGATTCTCGTCATGAACTGACCTATTACAAAAAAAAAAAGAAAAGGATATGTTTTATTTAATTCTACATTGTATTACATAGAAGATGACATTTTATGTTTATATAAATTCAGATTTTTATTTGCTTTATTTTACATTTAATTTTATTATAAAAATGTTTCATTTAATTATTGATTGTATCACATAGAAGATTATATTTTATTTTTATTTTTTACGAATTCAGATTTTTATTTTTTCGTTTAATTTTATTTAAAAAATGAAATTGTAAAAAAAAAAAAAATAAAAAATAATAAAACTAATAAATTTTTAAAAAATTCACATAAAAAGCTAAAAAATTATTAAAAAAAAAAATTAAAAAAAAAAAAAAAACCTCTTCGATGTACCTTTACCTTGACGTGGTGAAGAGGCTTAAGGCTTAATGCCGAACAAAAAAAGGTACAACACTTTACTTAATAATAATATTATAAACTCATTTAATAGGAAACCATTACGATGTAGTATATCATTATTATAATTCACAACTATATTATTATTATTTACACTAAAGTACATCAAATAATAATAATTTGTTTTCGTTCGAGAACATTAACGTTATCATTGTTTATTTCTTTCGGAAGAGTTAAGGATTATAGCGAAGTTAGGTAGAAGACCGAAGCCGGCCGAGATTAGACGAATTCTTCCGAAAACATCGCTAATAGCAATTCTAAAGCAGAATTGTTAATGATAAGTAAATAATACATATAAAAGTTAAAAAATGGTCTAAGAAGATGAGAAAATAACTAAAAATGTTGAAAAAAATATATAAAAAATTATACTCGCCTACCGAAATAGGTACAAGTTTTATATTATTATATATTTATACACTATCAGTACAAATTTGATGTTTACGTCTTAAATTAAGCTTGTTTACGATTAAATCTTTTTACTATACTAAGAGATAAAACGTACAAGGTCCGCATTATATTTATATATATACTTAAGAGGATAATGCTTCAAAGTCTCAGAGCTTAAGGAATCTTTTATCGCTACTTAAAATGTAGGATTAATGACCAAAGTTCACAGCTGTATAGTATTAAAAATCATTATACATAGGAGGATAATAGACCGTAGTCCAAGAGCTTAAGGAGCCTTTTATCGCTATTTAAATAGTAGGATTAAGAATCAAAGTTCTAAGCTGTATAGGATTAAGAAGCCGTATAACGATGTTTATATTAAAGGCATTAAGAAGGTTCAAAGTCCATATTTACGTTTAAGCTTAAGGAACTTTTTATCGCTACTTAAAATGTAGGATTAAAGATCAAAGTTCAAAGCTGTATAGGATTAAGAAGCCCTATAACGATGTTTATATTAAAGGCATTAGGAAGGTTCAAAGTCCATGTTTACGTTTCACTTACTTGCATGCTTCAACATGATTCAAACCTGCTTGTACTTGCACAAACCTGTTTTTACATGATCGGACCTGTCGGTGCATGCTCGAACCGGTCAGGTATAATCATCCTATGTTAAAAAAACAAACAAAATGGCGGCTGGATAGACTTAAGGCTTTTAAATTGTGACGTCATAAAACAAAATGGCGGACGGGTAGACTTATGCTTTATAATGACTTAATACGCTCAAAACGTAGGGAAAAGAAAATGGACGCCGGGTAGACTCATGCTTTGTAAACTGTGACGTCATAAAATAAAATGGCGGACGAGTAGACTCATGCTTTATAAATACTAAATTAGCCCAAAACGTAGGGAAAAGAAAATGGACGCATGGTAAACTCATGCTTTGTAAATTGTGACGTCATAAAAGAAAATGGCGTACGGGTAGACTCATGCTTTATAAATACTAAATTAGCCCAAAACGTAGGGAAAAGAAAATGGACGCATGTTAGACTCATGCTTTGTAAATTGTGACGTCATAAAAGAAAATGGCGGACGGGTAGACTCATGCTTTATAAATACTAAATTAGCCCAAAACGTAGGGAAAAGAAAATGGACGCTGGGTAGACTCATGCTTTATAAATTGTGTCGTCATGAAAGAAAATGGCGGACGGGTAGACTCATGCTTTATAAATACTAAATTAGCCCAAAACGTAGGGAAAAGAAAATGGACGCCGGGTAGACTCATGCTTTATAAAGACTTAATACTCTCAAACAGGGGTCACGTGATCAAAAAGGGGCGTGGCCTAGTGGTTTAGGTTAGGTTTATGAAGGGTCACGTGACTAAAAAGGGGCGTGGCTTAGTGGTTTAGGTTAGGTCGATGGCGCGAACCAGCGTGGTTAAGGTTAGGTCGTGGTCGAAATTCAAATTCAAATCTCCCGCCATAGGTCACGTGACCAAATGCTGGCATCTGATTGGCTGCGCAAAAAAGTGTGCCAGCTCGCCTGTTTTCCCTCTACTAATATCTTAATATAATAATGTATTAATTGAATCTTGTTTACTTTAATCTTACCCTGCATGCCACCTATTGGATTAGTAAACACGATACCTTTGGAAAGGAATACCTATGGTATCATTAAATATAGTTTATATATGGATTAAATATATCGAATAAGCTAGTTATTGAAGGTACCGCTGCCTTAGAAAAGCAGCCGGTCAAAAATATATAGACAGCCGGTATAGAGTTTTAGAATTATTAAAGCGAGATAAACAAAACAAAAAAAAAAAAAAAAAAGTTAATCTACATAATAAAGTCACAAATTCTAATAGACGTAAGTAACTCCACCAAAACTCGGTTATTATTGAAGATAGAGAAAATAGGAAAAGGTTTACGAGATCAAGACACCGCGATGAACATATAGCAAAATAATAATCTTATATGGCTATGCAACAGCTTATAAGAGATTTAATTCCCAGATAATTTGGTTATACTTGATGATAGAAAAAAAATTTAAGGTGTTCTGGAATCAGGAAATTTTATTTCAATTATTTGAAAGAAAAGGAAATATTAACGAAGTCTAGTATAAACGATTTTTGTTAATTTTTTTCAATAATGAATCTTTTTAATCGACCAACAAAATTACCACTCCTCAAAATTTGAGGGCTTACGTTTGTTTGTTTTTTATTTAACGTCACTTTATGCTACTATGGCTAATTTGACGATGCTACAGTAGAAGTCTTTTTCTCAATAAATAAATATCAAATATTTTTTGGTTTAGTCCACATTGCTTAAATTAAATTTCCTACAAAATTAGAAAATAATCATTAAAAGTTGCTCAGAACTAGCAGAGATATAGCGTTTTGATATTAGCAAATCGATCACAATTTTCCTTTGGATTTGTTATGTATTGAGGATACTGAGGGTTCATTATTAAATTAGTTTGAAATTAACCAAATAAATGTTTATAAGCCTTTGTCGGCAAAAGTTAAAAGGCTTGTACCAATCCCCCCTCTCCCCCCCCATGATTTTTCCAATGGGCAGTCCGTGACACCCCAAGAACTTTCTAGACCCCAGCTACTAGGCTGGACTAGGCAGTTCCCATATCAGCCCCACCTCTCTTTTGTCTGATAAGAGATCGGCAATTTCCAAAATATGGGACTTTTGAAAAGAAGATAGAGGAAAGAACATATATTTGGCTTTTTTGGATTTTAAGGCGGCCTTCGATTCTGTCCTAAGTGAAGAAATATGGTCATCCCTCCTTAACAAAAACGTTCCCAATAATCTTCTATCAGCTGTACAATCGGTGTATCAGGATCCCAAAGGAGTTGTTCGGTTGAATGGCATGGAATCTCAACTATTCTCCTTCACGAAAGGAGTATAACAGGAGATAGCTTGAGCCCATTCCGATTCATAGCATCATGGACATGATCATTAAAATATGTAAGAGAAGAACCCCCAGAGCGGTGGTTGGGTATCGAAATCTATTCCCAGTACTTGCTCAATTCTTAGTTTATGCTGACGACATTGTGCTCATTGCGGATTCCCAGAAAAACCTCCAAAAAGCTGTTATAGAATGGAGAGAGAAACTACACAGAAAGGGCATGGAAACAAATGCCGCCAAGAGCAAGGTGATGCAACTCGATCGAGGACATGATTATAAACTGTAATGGAGAGTTGCTAGAATGTGTAGAAACCTACCAATACCTAGGAACCTTATGAAGTCGTGATGGCAAGCTAGATATGGAAATCGGAAGTCGAATCAGAAAAGCAAACAGCGTCTACTTCCAAATTAACAATACCATAGTCGGCAAAAAAGAAATATCCCGAGACATGAAGTTAGTCATTTTTAAGACGATATTTCTTCCGGTCCTGTTGTATGGAGCAGAACACTGGACATGAGATTGACAATGACATATACAGCAGAAATGAGATTTCTCAGCCGAGTAGTAGTAAAAACAAGGAGGGACTGCATCAGAAACGATATCATAAGAGAGGATCTAAAAGTATCAACCATGAAAAGCAGGATCGAGGAACGACAACTGAAGTGGTTCGGCCATATAAATGGAATGCCGGAGGATAGGAAAGTTGGTAGGCCGCGAACCACCTTCAATGATTATCTGGAAAAGCTAGGAGAAAATCGGGGGAAGTCAATGGCTCAGATGAAACGTTTGACTATGGATCTAGAATGTAAAAAGTGGGCTGAGGCAAAGCATGCTCGACGCTGAAAGCCACTAAGGAGCAAGTGAAAGAAGAAGAAAAGAAGAGGGGAGAGAAGTGACGAAGGTGTTCCATCCACAAGAAGAGGCAGTCGAAGCCCATTTAGAGAAAAGTCGAGTTCCACCAACGATAAGTCAGAGATCGAAAAGAAGTCTGTTGGAGATCAGAGAGCAGCCAGAGCAGAGCCGAGTCGCTGGGGTATGAAACTCAGTCGCGACGAAGTCCACCATCGCCAGCAGCTGTGTATTTAAGGTAAACGTTTACAGTAATATTGGTTGCCAAAGATAATAATAACGAATCCCTCAGTATTCTTAGTCTTATAGTTGGGTATTGTGTAAATAGGTTGAATATATATGGGCTAATGTTAAATAAAAATGTCATTTATTAAAACCTGGTTAATTTAATCTTTCCCTGCATACCACCCACTGGAATTAATAAACACGAAACCTTTGGAAAGGAAATCTAATGGTTCCAAAAGTGTAATATATAATAACTTAAATATATTAATTACTGTTATGAAGCTACCTCTGCCTTAAAAAAGCAGCCACTTAAAAGCAGATTATTTGTTGCTTTTCGTATTAGTTAATTGCCTATATCCTACCACCTATATGCTGACGACCTCCAAATATATTTATCCTTCCCTCCCTCCGAGTTATCTGTAGCATTTGCCAGTATTCAGGAAGACCTAGATGGAATCAGTGCCTGGGCAAACCTGAATAACTTATACAAAAACTCAGGCCATCCTTATTAGTTCCAAATCTCTCCTCCGACCCATCACCTCCCTTCCTCCGCTTTTGCTTAATGATCATCCTGTTGTTTTTAGTTCCTCTGTTAAAAATCTTGGCATCATCATCGACCAAAACCTATCCTGGAAACCTCGAATTTCCCGTCGATCGATTAATACCTTATAATTATTCCACCGATCCCGCCATCTCCTACCACAATCTACCCGTAAACTCCTAGTTTCATCACTCATTTTTCCCCACTTTGACTATGGTTGTGTGGCATGTGGCGGCCTCTCGAAGGTGCTCGAGGGCAGATTGAGAAGGATTATGAATTGCTTCTTAAGATTTGTGTTCGGTACCTCGAGACGGTCCCATGTATCCCACCTCTACGACGAGTTAAAGTGGTTAACCCCAACCTTTCGAAGACAATATTTCCTTGGATCATTCCTTTATCAAATCATAAGCTCCCATCATCCATTTTATGTCTACAGCCTTCTGGTATTTAAATCCTCAACCCATCAAGAGGAAATAAGATCCCATCTGTCTGACCTCCACACTCCTTTCCATAGAACCAAAAAATATGACTGCTCCTTTTTAGCCCGTTCCACTGCCTTACGGAATACTCTCTCTTCAAACATCCGTCATGCTCCTTCCCTATCGTCTTTTAAATCCCTCCTCTTTCAATGCTTCCTTTCTCTTCAGACAGATGTTAGCTAATTTTTATTATGCCAACTTATGTAAATTGAATTTGACTTTAATGCACTTACTTTAATGAGATGTAAAAGTTACATTTTATGTTTATTTTTAGTTATTTATTTCTTGAATTGTAAATAGAGATGGTAATCTGACCCTTTTTTCTTTTTTTCATTATTGTATTATCTAATTGTAGTTATATATTGTTTTTGGCCAGTTACAATTTATCATTTTGTTCATAATTGTTATTCTCAAGGGACCTTGTCCCAGAATAAAGTTTTTATTTCTATTTCTATAAAGAGGATATAAACAGTTATATCCTAATATAGTTATTTGGAAATAATAAAACATTGTGTAATAATTTGCAGCGTTTCTTGAATTAATTTTAATAACAAAGGTAAGTCAAAGTCGTGTTTCACGCGCAGCTATTTTTTTTTTTTTTTTTTTTTTTTTACAAATTAAACAAAACTTTTATTTATTACCTCTATACATATCATTATACAGTAGCTAATTACACCCAGAGGGTATAAACCGTAGGTGGAAGTTGAAACTTTAGCCATTGGAAGGTTTGGAACAATGTGAGCCTTGTGAAAGGGTTTGATGAATGTATCTCTGTCGTGACTCTTCTCCCCCTGACCTCGATTTCTTTGTTTAGTCTCCGGGCTGGCTAATGGTCGTTAGCCGGGGGTTCCGATTGGAAAAATTAGAACGGTGAAAAGGTTAAAAAAAATTTAATTCTGTACTATTAGTATACGATTGAAAGGTTGTAAAAAAAATCCCAAATAGCAGTAAATTACAAGCTATCCGTTGCTTCGTTCTAAAATAAGTTCGTTGCTTTTTGCGATATTTAAATTTAATCCTCTCTGAGGCGCCCGAGATTGCTTTAGAAACTTCGAAAATTTCTCTCCCCTACATCCTTCCTTATCATCCAGTCCTAGCTCACTAGCAGATCTTTCAAAGTAAATCATAATAATCCTTATTTATCCGTTTTCAGTCAGTTTGCTGGTGTTCCTCGAGGCAGTATCCTAGGACCTATTCTTTACACAATTTATAAAGGTGATATTCCATCCCATCCTAACACTTTCCTTTCAACCTATGCTAATGAGAGAAAAATAGTTAAATATCAGGCTGGTTTCAGGGGAGGTAAATCAACAGCGGATCAAATGTTTGGCCTGAGAATGATTCTCGAGAAGTCCCAGGAGTACAGAATGATTACCCATCATCTATTTGTGGACTTCCGGAGTGCTTATGATAGCATAAAGAGGCCGAAGTTGTACGCAGAGTTGGTAGAGCTTGGAGTTCCTCTGAAATTGGTTCGGCTGATCAGGATGACAATGGATGACACATGGTGCACTGTACGTATTCAAACGGACCTCTTCCCACAGTTTGAAACTGCAGAAGGTGTTAGGCAGGGTGATGGCCTCGCCTATTTTTTGTTCAATTTGGCTTTGGAAAAGGTAGTGCGTGATTCAGGAATACAGACTTCGGACACCATCTTCAATCGGCTGGTCCAAATTCTCGGCTTTGCTGACGACCTGGACATTGTCGCAAGGTCATTTGAGTCCTTAGAAAATACTTTCCTCAGGTTAGCGGAGGCAGCGAAGGATATGGGGATGCACATCAACCAGGAAAAGACAAAATACATAAGAGCTGGGCCGGGAACAGAGACTGCAGACCGACATCCTGTGATAATGGGCCCATTTGCGTTCCAGAGCGTGGATCAGTAGTGAATTGTGGAAATAGGATCTCCGGGGAAACAAGTCAGCGTCTCCTCAAAGCTATTTTGGCCTCAGAAAGCACCTGAGAAGTGCCTACCTCACCCGTCGCACAAAGTGCCTTTTGTATAAGACCCTCATTAGGACCGTCTTAACTTATGGATCTGAGACGTGGACCCTCACTGGTAAAGAGGAGAGGGATATCCTAATTTTTGAAAGAAAGATCTTAAGAAAGATATTTGGGCCAGTTAAGATCGGGGAAAGCTGGAGGCGGAGGACAAACCTGGAAATCTACCGGATCTATGGCGAAGCTGATGTGATGAGGTTAATCAACTTAGGAAGGCTGCGCTGGGCTGGCCACGTTGTACGGATGCCGGACGATGAAGTTCCAAAAAAGCTGCTGGATGGGAGGCTCCACCGGACAAGGGGAAGAGGAAGACCTCGGCTTAGATGGGAGGATACCATTGCCAGGGATGCTCTTCGCCTACTTGACACCTGCAACTGGCGAGCGGCTGCGCAAGACCGAACCACCTGGCAAAGACTTATTGAGGAGGCCAAGGACCACATCGGTCTGTAGCGCCACGGATGATGATGATGCTAATGACACATGTGTGTTATCAGTCAGTACTGCTGATCTAACTTCTGCTTCTCAAACTCTCCAATCCCACATCAGAGACCTTGAGGTATGGTGTCAGAACGAGAAAATTAAAATAAATTCCAACAATTACCTTTACCCTTCGTCAAATAAATACCAATAAATATTAGGTTTTTGAAAATAAAATTGAATTTTCGTTTAATGATACCAAAATTTATACATATTTTTTAAAAATGAAATTTAAGAGGTCGAATAAAAGTGAACACTTATTAAATGACAGTTAAAACATAATAAAATAAACTCTCTAGATTAATAGTGTATGGTGTTTCCATTATTTTTAACTACTAACAACAACCGTATGTCCAACCAGAACTGAAATTTCATATTTAAGACAACTATACGACCGAGATGTTACAGCAGCCTTTTCATAAAAATCAGCAAACCAAAAGAGCCACTTCATACCATACATTTTCCACGTTTTTACGATTTTCTCAAAAACAGCTCTAAAAGATTTAGATTAAACTCACTTTATCGATGTAAAATTGAATAGGCTTTAATATTCATGTAAGTTTAATTCTGATTGAAATAAGCTGCAGGGTTAAATGCCGATATTTTAATTTTTTTCCTCTAAACTACCTTAAATTTTATAATTTCAAAAGATAACCCATATCATCTTATTGGCACTGATAAAGGACGGATAAATATCAAAGTTGAGCGAATTTGATAAACAACTAAAGTAGGAAAGGCAAACACATTTTTTGTATGAAATTTTTTATTCTTTGAACACAAGATAATAGAATATAGATGTATAATATACTGTTGGATAGCTAATGATTTAGAAAAAAATATTAAATGATACACGGAATTGTAAAGGTAAAGAGAGTGATGAAAAGCCGATAAAACTAACAGTTTCGGTTCTTGAAAAAAGAAATTCATGTTGACCGTGCTGCCACCTGGCATCATGTCAAGGAAGCAGAGCCCTTATTTGTGATCATCTTGGCATTTGAGTTGGAGGTGATTACCCTAAACACTAACTGATTGTTGTAGAAAAAAATATATTAGATTATTTAAAACACATGTTTATTTTAAAATTCAATTCAATTAATTCTTTAAAAATTTATTTTTATCTCTTCTTCCAGTGGTGCGACAGGCCGTGTTAGGCCCTGGGCCTAGTGATGTAATCTCTGGAGATTACACTCACGTTTCTCAATGCATTTTGTAGGGTTGGGTTATCACTTCCTACGCCTAATTTTGTGAGTGGCCATCATTTCGCTGACGGGTCTCGCATACCCGAGGAGAGGTTGTGAGTGAATCCCTATTTTATTCATCCTTATAAAAGGGCCGCCGGGACTGGGATTCGAACTCACAACCTATAGCATGAGAGACTAACGCGCTAGCCACTCAGCCACGGGCTCCCTATTTTTTATATCCCTAAAAATATAATAGATTATTTAATAAAACACTATTTTCTATTCAAATTCAATTCAATTAATTCTTTAACAATTTATTTCAGGATTGTCTTCAGGATTGATGCGGTATGCTGTGTACGCATTGAGCAGCATATCCAAATTGGAATTTCTCTCTCTCTCTCTCTCTCTCTCTCTACATGTATTTTAAAAAAAAATAAATTGATTTTATCTACGGAGGTAAGTGAAAGTCGTGTGTTGAGCGCACCAGATTTTTTGTTATTTTTTCTCGTTTTATTTAATGAGACTTAAGAAATTCATAAATGTTGGCATATGAATATAAAGATATATCATTAATACAGTCCATTAAAAAGTTACTGATGATTTATGCCGATAAACAAATGATTTACGGCATTTATACAACCACTGCCATTAGGCCGGAATAAAAGACGACCAAAGGAAGATTATTCCTGAATAATAGAATAATTAACTCGTTGTAAAAAGGGGCGTGGTCTCAGCGGAGTAATTAGAGGAGGGAGCGTCCGAATTTACAACATTTAAAAGGAGAGAAGTTCTTCCAGCACTTTGAGCTAAAGTTCCTGGAGCAGATTTAGGCGGCGCTGGAGGGACTGGAAGGGCTGGAGGCAAAAATCCCTTTGATGGCGGCAATTAGAGACAGCTATTATCTTTTAGCCCCTGTCGAGGCTTCAAAACAAACAGAGGACGGGCAATGTTCAACAAACTGCGAGGCACAACTTTAATTTTTACGTCTCTAAAGGGATCAAAAAAAAAGTTTATATAAAACATTGTAATGCCTATGAAACTCCTTCAGTTTAATTTATTTCTTATTGATTGACCTTTCTTTTTTTGTAGTGAGTATGGTTGACTGTGTATATATATATATATATATATATATATATATATATATATAAAGAAAAAGTTTGTCAAATTTCATAGTGTCTTTGTCTATTTTACTGTTTAATAAATTTTTCCTCACACGAGACTAAAACTACAAGAAACTGCCTGTAGATACCGATTACTACAACGCTTACTAGACAAAAGTTCAAAACTTCCAATTCACTACAAAAAGCTCATTTATATTACTGTCATCAGAATCAACTGGACTTATGGAATCAAGCTTTGGGGCTCTACTAAGCCACCTAATTCCTCCCGCATCCAATCCATACAATCCAAAATCCTTCGTAAAATCCTAAATGCTCCTTATTTCGTCACAAATAAAATCATCCATAACGGCCTTATTATCCCATTTGTGGCAGACATTTCTCGTACCAGATAAACCACTTTTAATTCCAAACTTCCGCTGGCTCTCACCAGTGATGCGGCTGAGAGGGAGGCGCTCGGATCCTTTGGACTCTGCTTGTCCTTCCACAAATGGGGGGACAAGCCCCGTCTGGGGTTCCCGAGCTGATTCTAAATATTGTACATAGGTATGAATGTGACATGTTTTGTTTATTTATTTGTTAACTTCATTTATTTGTATTTATTTTGTCTATAAATTTTGTTATTGTATACGTTTATTTATTTTATGTAATTTGACTTTCCTTTTGTTTATATTGTAAATATTGTATGAATGAGATCCTGTAGCACTATTATTATTGTCAATCATGACAAATTGTAATATATACGAATAAAATAAAAAAAATAATTCCAAACCCCTAACCCATATAAACCCTCTTGTCCGCAACCTATCAACCTCACATATTCCTGACAACCCTCCGAGGCGATTGAAAAGAAGATGGCTCGTGATCTACTTACTTAAGTAAACATCGAAGTACTACCGCAATTTCTTCACAAGCCTTTTATTATAATTCATCATTTTTACTTATTTTATTTTTGTAATATAGTTGTAAAATTCAATAAAATATAAATAAAAATAAATTTTTGAGGTTCAATATTTTATTGTTAAGGATGTTAATGTGTTGGACAGTTTCTCTGATTTTTGTTCATTATTTTCAAATATGTAATCGACCAAAAAAAAAAAAAAATGATCTCCCTTAAAATTAGAAAGCATTCGTTTCAAGATACATAGAACCCGAATAACGATTAAAAAAAAAAACGTTTGTTCGCCGTCCACAGTACACTGTCCGCGGTATTTCTCCAAAACTACTTTACTATTTTTTTTTTTAATTCGCCACAAAAATTCTAGAGCATATAGAGGAGCAACGATGATCCTAACACCTTGACGTTGACATCAGCTGCTTATTTTTTAGATGGCGGCCGAATAAAAGTAAATTAACTCAATAACTTAGTTATTTTTTAAGATAGAGAAAAAAATTATTATTGTTTACTAATCAAAAAACCGCGAATAACTATAAAAAAAAGAGACAAAGAATAGAAAATATTGAAATTTTATCCATAAATACGCCCATAAATCAGTTATTACTTTTGAGATCAATAGAACGCAAAGAGAAGAAAACAAAATCGTTTATGGTCAAGCTACAACTTATGAGAGATGCGACTCTCTGATAAATCGGTTATTATTGGTGATAGGGAACAAATGTAAAGTTTTCTGGAATCAGAAAATTTTATTTGAATTATTTAAATGAAAATAGAAAGAAAATAAAGGAATAGGAAATAGTAACGCAGTATAAATAAATGCTTTTGGTCAATTTTGTTCTATAAAGAACCTTTGTATACGAACGAAAAAATTACCCCCTTTCCTCGAAATTTGAGGGGTTATTTTAGAAGAAAGATTTTGTTCTCCACTGTGAGCAAGACAATTTGAGACGTTGATTTCCAAAAGGTACTAAAGGACATTTTTTACGAAATTGATATTTTTACATATTTATATTCTCCTCATTTAGTTTTATCTAAAATTCTTATGAATGGATATAGTACCTTTTGGAAATCAACGTCTCAATTGTAGAGTTCGATAAATATTAGGTCGTTTTACAAAAGAATTCTTCTTACTGAGTAAGTTAATAAAAATGTTTCTTTTCTTTTTTTGAATAAATAGATCCCTTTTTCAATTGATGATGAAAAATAATATGATATTTTTGAATACAGGTTTTTTTTTTTTTTTTTAATTATATTTTTAAAAAATTATGACGACGCTGCTGAAAAGCGGTGAAATGAAATGATAATTAACATGGATATGCATGGTAGGTGACATAATTAATAAAAATAATTTATTATGTTGTTGTAATTAAATTGTTGAAAATGTATAAATGCAATGAAACTTTAATTGATTACAGAAGCTTGAGAATGGCCCTAGAGGCTGAAACGTTGCGATGACTGAATTAAATAAATTGTTTTAAAAATAATATATCCAAGAATTCTTTTGTAAAACGGCCTAAGATTTATCGAACAAATATTCAAATAAAAGAACAATTACGACAATGATGAGAAAAACCATTGTAGAGGTTTTAAAATTTATTCAATTTGACTTATGTATAGGGAACGATGGTTTTAAAGAAGAAAAAAATATATTAGAGACCGAGGAATGGTAACAATTTGAGAATAAAGATTAGGAACAGAAACGGAAAGACTATTGTATACAGAGAGACCGTTGTTTTCAGGTGGACAACTGTTTGCAGAAAACAAGTAGTAGAAAGACAAGAATTTGCAGAGAGACTGCACTAATTTTGAGAGGTCGGCGAATTAGAAGTAGAGGGTATGCAGAGTGGCTAGAAGAATATTGAGAAGCCGAGGGCAAATGTTGAACGGGCGGAAGGTAAAGATTCTATTTTGTAAACGAGCACTCCGGCGAAGAGGTTGTTGGTCCCAGGTGTTAAAAATCATCTTGAAGTAAGAATGTGTGTATATATATATATAGTGGAGAAGTTAGATCCGGGTGCAGAAATTTAAAAGAAGGTCTGAAATTTAGACCGAAACGTAGATACAAATAAAGTTTCCACTTAATCGAGTATTCATTTGACTGCATCCGGAACTAATTTCTCCACTATCGACCTATATATCTTTTGTCTCCTCTATCATACGAAACATTATATAAAGTATGTAGTGTGACCCTGAGAAATTTTTAGTTTGGGAGCACCCTATATCGAAATAACAAAAAGTCTACAAATTAAATATTTAAGATAACATATTTCTATGACTGGAATAGTATAAGAAATAGTAACTATTTATCACCTGTTGAAAATTTCTACTTTATAATAAGCATTTTGGACCTCTTTAAAATGTATACATATTATATTAGAAGCCGGCTTTGGCAGGATGATTACTTATTCTGATTTACAGAAATTGGGTTATCCGGGAGTAGGGAGACCCTCCTCTGACACACCCATACATTAAAAAGTGGGCACCCGAAAATTTAGATAGAATAATGGGGATTCTGGGGTTCCTGGGATCCCTTCATGGGAATTATCGGTAATGAATTTGCAGACGAAGCAGGAAGTAATATTATTAATCCAGGAATCAGTGGCTAATCGATAAAAATCATCCGTTGAATAATTTAAGACGTAGAGTTGAAGGACGACCTGAGAGCTTTGCGTCTTCCAAGATTTCCGGTTCTGAACAGAGCAAACCAAGCGGTCCTTTCTCCTAAGGTATCACTTTCATCGACACTACATTTTTTAAAAATCATTAAATGATGAAAGTGAAATTATTCCTTTTTCATTTTGAAAAAGCAAAATACCACTAAAAGATAAGGAATCTCGTTTAAAACTGATGCATAAAAGCATCATTACTAATCCTTTTTACCTACAAAACGCAATATCTCTACTAGTTCTTAACCAAATTCAATAATTTTTGTTTCATTTTGTAAAAAAATTAATTATCTATGTAATGGCACTCACAGTAATTTAATTATTTATTATAGTGGTTTTTATTTATTTATTAATACGGAGAAACTGAACTAAAAAATAACTGAGTTGTGGGCGTATTTATGAATAAAATTCAATTTCTTTCTTCTTTTTTTTTCATGTTTTTCTTGCTTATTGTGCTTTACTTATTCTAAAACACTATACAAATTCTTATATATCTTCAAAAATAATTTATGGAAAAAAATTCTATTGTTTTCTTTTCTTTTTTCTATTTTTTTGTAATTATTCACTTATTTTTTTTTTTGGTTAAAAACACTAATAAAAGTTTTCCTTATCTTCAAAAATAACCGAGTTACAAGCGTATATATAGGCAAGATTTTATTTAATCTTTTACGATTTTTTTTTCATATCGCGCTTTACTGATTCTAAAATTCTATACATGTTTTACTTTCACTTACTATATACAGTAAGGGAAAGTATTGAGATCGTGAAAATTTTTTAATTACAGTTTTCAACGGAAATATACGTTTTAGGGTCCCCTGAGTTCAAATAACCAAATTCCGCAAAATGGTCTGTGTGTGTGTGTGTATGTGGTAACTCCCGGGCGGAAACGGTAAGTCCTATGAAACTGAAATTTCATATTTAAGGCAAATATACGCCCGAGACGTTACAACACCTTTTTCATCCAAATGAGCTTACCAGAAGAGGCACTTTATACCATGCA
Organism: Piezodorus guildinii; assembly: GCA_023052935.1. Lineage (NCBI taxonomy): Eukaryota > Metazoa > Arthropoda > Insecta > Hemiptera > Pentatomidae > Piezodorus > Piezodorus guildinii. The sequence continues at coordinate 22,624,103 of CM041298.1, read as the reverse complement.
TTTTGCACCTTTTTTTCAATTTTCTCAAAAACAGTTCCGACGATTTTGATTAAACTCCCTATATCGATGTAAAATTTTATGGGCTTTAATATCATTTAGGTTTCATTTGGATTAAAATGGTCTGATAGGGCTTAAATGCCGATATTTTAAATTTTCTTTCTCTAAAGTACCTTTAATTTTGTCGATTCTATAAAAATAACTATATTATCTTGTTACCACTGATGAAAAACAGGTAAATATATAAATTGAATGAATTCGATACCCAACTAAAGGTTAAAACAGAAAAAATATTTTTTTAATGCAATGTTTTGTTTTTTTAACATAAGAGCAGTAATATACATGTATGATATACCGTTGGAAAGCTAAAGATTTAAGAAAAAATATTATATTATACTCAAGCTTTTAAAAGTTAATAGAGAGTGATGAAAAGAAGATAAAACTAACTGATTATTTTAGATAATAATATAATAGATTTTTTAATAAAACACATGTTTCTATATGAATTCAATTTAATTATTTCTTTAATAGTTTCGCGTATTTTTATCTCTAACTGTATTTGAAAATTCTTTCATTGATTTTAAAAAAATGGAGGTAAGTGAAAGTCGTGTGTTGCCAGCACCAGATTTTTTGTTGTTTGATTTTAGTCGATTACAAAGTTTCATTATTGAAAATTATAAACCAAAATACGACGTACTAAAAAATGATCCATAATCAGTTGATGTTATCCTTAGAAAAGTTTCCAACAAGACCTTGGCTATATTTAACATCCATTGTTTCAACCGGGGTCTAAAGGCTTGTTTAAGAGCGGGATTATAACTGATCATGTCAAAGCTCGGGGCCGTTATTAACTACTTTCAAACTCTCTCGGAATAATTCAGTTTAAGAGTGAAACTGGAGTTTAGTTGCTAAGCGGGTTGATAAATAAATTTCGGTCTGGTTTCGGGCCTAATGGAAGTTTGCTCATAAAGGGAGATAGGTGGCTGGGAATAAGGAAGACTAACGCTGCGTTCTCCGGCCCCCCCTCGCTCGATAGCTAAGTACTTCTCAAGTCGGCAGCATCTCTAACACAAATCCTTCTTTTATTAACTTTATATAACGAGTTAGATGTAACAATCTGTATCAGCCAAATATTAGAAAAATCTGGTGAGCGTAACACGCGACTTTTATTTACCTCCGTTGTTCGTTTTTTTGTTGTATTTCTTTATTTCCAAATCCGCTGCGTGAGCCATACATGGGAAAATCAATTCAAAAATCTCTAAATATAGTTAGAGATGAAAAATCTGGTGCGGGCAACACAAGACTTTCACTTACCTCCATTTTTAAAATCAATGAAAGAATTTTCAAATACAGTTAGAGATAAAAATACCTGAAATTATTAAGGAATTAATCAAATTGAATTTCTATAGAAACATGTGTTTATTAAAAAATCTATTATATTATTATCTTAAATAATCAGTAAGTTTTATCTTCTTTTCATCACTCTCCATTAACTTTTAAAAGCTTGTGTAAGAGATGATATTTTTTCTAAAATCTTTAGCTTCCCAACGGTATATCATACATGTATATTACTGCTCTTATGTTCAAAAACGAAAAATTGCATTAAAAAATATTTTTTCTGTTTTCTCCTTTAGTTGGGTGTCGAATTTATTCAATTTAAAATATCGGCATTTAAGCCCTGTCAGACCATTTTAATCAGAATAAAACCTACATGATATTAAAGCCCATTAAATTTTACATCGATATAGCGAGTTTAATCAAAATCGTCGGGACCGTTTTTGAGAAAATCGAAAAAAGGTGCAAAATGCATGGTATAAAGTGCCTCTTCTGGTAAGCTCATTTTGATGAAAAAAGTTTTGTCACGTCTCGGGCGTATAGTTGTCTTAAATATGAAATTTCAGTTTCATAGGACTTACCGTTTCCGCTCAAGAGTTACCACACACACACACACACACACCACACACACACCCCACACACACACACAACACAGACACACACACACACACAGACCTTTTTGCGGGACTTGGTTATTTGGACTCAGGGGACCCTAAAACGTGTATTTCCGTTGAAAACTGGAATTCGAAAATTTTCTCGATCGCAATACTTCCCCTTACTATATATAGTAAGTGAAAGTAAAAAAGGTTAAGGTTGATTACAAAAAAAGGTTAATTACATTGAGTTTCGATAGAAACATGTGCTTTATTAAATAATCAATTATATTATTATCCCTAAGAATCAGTTAGTTTTATGCTTTTTACATCGTTCTCTATTCACTGTTACAATTTATAGTATAATTTTTTTTTTCTTAAATCTTTTGCTTTAACACACCTATATTACTGCTCCTTTTAGTTATATTTAGATAGATATAGAATTCGTTTATCTTTTTGCTCAGTTTTTAACAGGCTGATTTTCTATGGCAGCGGTACCTTCAAAGACTATATTAATTGATATATTTAATGAATATATAAACTATATTTAATGAAACCATTAGATTTCTTTTCCAAAGGTATCGTGTTAACGGATCATAATAGGTGGCATGCAGGGAAGATATTAAACATGTTTCAATAAATGCAATTATTATTTAAATTAATTTAGGTTATACATATACAATTTATTTAAGCAATGCCTGAGAGTACTAAGGGATTTCTTATAGTTGACCTTGCCAAACAATATTACAATAAAAGGTTACCTTTTGTAACTTAGTCGACTTGCGGAGGTGGAAATTGTCACAGCCTTCACTTCTAGTCTTGATCTTCCAGCTGCTCTCTCTGACCCCCCGACGGAACTCACTTCTTCTTGAGTATGGACCTCGACTCTCGTGGAAGAAATAAGACTGACTTTTTTCAATCTTCTTTCTCATCGTCGTCACCTCGGGTGGGGTGGGAAGTGTCCAATCGGGGGGTCCATTGTCCTAGGGTCTAGGAATTTTCCCGAGGTATCGCTGGGAGGCCCCATGGAGGTAAACGCCTATTGATCTTATGCCGACAAAGGCTTATTAATATTTATCTAATTAATATAATTATTATTAAATAGATTAATCTACACCCCTCAGTATCCTCAATACATTATATTTTGTATTTAGCTGTATTTTAGCAATTCTAACAAGATGATATGGTTATTTTTTACGGAATCTACAAAATTAAAGGTATAATAAAGAAAGAAAATTTAAAATATCAGTATTTAAGCCCTGTCAGACTATTCCAATGTGGCCACAAGCCTGAGACTTAACACATGTTGTGGTATTGCACCAATCGCATGTTACTCTCAAGTGGTATTCACAAGCAGGTTTAGTGGCGCTTATAGCCTAATTTAGTATTGGAATAGTAGGAAAAATCTGAAAACAAAATCCAACACAATAAAAATAAATGAAAGTAAAAAAAACAACAAAATAAAGTAAAAACGAAACAAAAATATAACAATCTTTTTGTTATATGCGGGGGTATTAAACTAATAATTGTATATTAAACTAATATTTTCTTTTTTACATTTCACAAATAATGCAGTAAAGAAATGAAAAAAACTTCTTTATTATCCTGAGACTAAAGTCCCTTAAGAATAAAATAAAATACATGATTGATGACCGGAACAGTGTGGTCATGGTTTAGAATGACAAATTACTAAACTAGAAAAATAATAGAGATCGTAATATATATACATCTTCACAAGTCAGACTTACAGAATGAAATAAAAAAAAAAAAAAAACAACGAAAAAAAACGGAAATAGCTTAATCAGTGATAATTTAAGTAATATAAACACAGACAAAAAAATACAATAATAATAATTGGAATTTATAGCATCTGCAGTTGGAAGCTATTGTCTGTTTGACTGGGTAAGAAGGAGGTGGTTGAAAAGGAGCGATTTGAAGGAGGAAGTCGTTCTTACATGACGGATCTCAGGAGGGATAGAATTCCAAAGAGAGGTTGCTTTGGCTAGAAAGAACTTGTCGAAGGCAGCTTTACGGTGAGGAGGAGGGTAGAGGCCAGAAAGCCGGGATCTGGTAGAACGGGACTGAATTGATGATTTAAATTGAAGGGATTGGAAGATATAGCTGGGACGATGAGTTCTGATAACCTGGTAGAGGAAGGAATCTAGGAAATACTGGCATCTGTAACGAGGATAAAGCCACCTTAACTCGGCGTAATACTGGGTTATATTGTGTGTGTCAGGTGATCCCGAATACAAACCGTATTGCACAATTCATAATACGCTTGAGTTTTGCTTCGAGCTCACCTGAAAGTCCGCTGTACACCTCGCAACCGTAGTCAAAGTGGGGAAGGGCAAGGGAAGAAACAAGGAGTTTACGAGTATTGAATGGTAGGAGGTGATGGAGGCGACGGAATTGCTTTAGGGTTGCTATGGTTCGGCGGGATATTTGGGAGATGTGTGGTTTCCAAGAGAGAGTTTGGTCAAGAGTAATACCTAAGTTCTTGACGGATGAATGAAAAGAGATAGGAGTATTGTTTAGGAAAAGGTTGGGGGAGCTGGGAAAGGATTTAAGGAGAGCAGGTGATGCTATCAGGATGGCTTTTGTTTTTTCAGCGCTTAGCAGGAGTTTGTTGCTGTTTGACCAAGCATTTATAATGTTTATGTCCTCCTGAAGTTTATAGATAGCATCTGGAAAGTCATTTGGGGTAAAGGAAATATAAATCTGAATATCGTCGGCATAGAGGTGGTATTGGGAGTGCTTGATGGAGAGCGGAAGATCATTTATGAATATGGAGAAAAGGGTAGGAGATAACGAGGAACCTTGGGGTACACCTTTTGTCAGAGGCAGTGAATCGGAGCGGGGTTTATTTGGAACTACAACATACTGGGAACGGCCGGTAAGGAATGATTGAAACCATAGAAGAGCGCCTGTGGATACTGGGAGTCTATGGAGTTTGGTTAAGAGGATATTATGGTCGACAGAATCGAAGGCTTTGGAAAAATCAAGCAAAACAAGTATTGTTATTTTGTGCTGATCTATGGCCTTGTGGAGATCTTGGGAAATTTGGGAGAGAGCAAAGTGATTAGAATAGCCTGATATGTCTTTTGTATGCTTAAATGTGTTACGTTTTAGTGTGTTCTTGTCGTAATCACAAATTTTTTGAGCTATTAGGCTGTCGCAAGTAGAATAAAGAGAAAAATGGTCTATGTGGAAGTACGTATAGATTTTAATAGAAGAGAGTGGTAACTCCGATAACATAGTTGTGGTTCGCGCGAAACGGTCACAATTTTTTACAAAATATATTTCTTTACTACATTATGGAATAGTATAAATGAAAACGAGATACAAACGAAATATTCCGAGCCTATATAATTCCGTGTTAGTGAATTCCGAGAAGTGAACTACGAAACCTGAAATGACTTTCCTGTCAATATTGGGTAATCGAAATGAGTAAATTGGCAACTTAATGTGAATTGCTTGTAAACCTTCCGAAATTGATGAAATATAGCATTTTTGAGGACACCATGCAACTTGTTCTTCATTAATATGTCAATTTGCCTAATTGAGTGCTTTAATTGCCGATTTGATTGTGAGTGGGGTGGGCTGGAGTGTGACGTCGTTCTAATGACTTTTTTTTCATGTTTGCCTTATTTATGGGGGTTGGAATCCATCGAATTAACTGGATTAATAGAGAATTAATTATCCGATATCGTACTGGGATATATTACTTTGACTTACATATTTAAATATCTCTATATATTGTTATGTATTGAGGATACTGAGAGGTGGAAATTCATTATTGGATATCTATTATATTAATTAAATAAATATTGAGAAGCCTAGGTCGGCAAAAGTTCACCTAGCTAAAACGTTTCTGCTCTCTTTATCAAAGTTTTTGAAATAATTCTTCCGGCGTTTCGGCCAATCATACAGACTGCTCAAATGAGACGTTGATTTCCAAAAGGTACTATATCCATTCTAGGAAATTTTACAGGAAGCGCGAAATCTCTCATTACTATATTATTAAACTAGCTAATTTGGGTCTTTTTACCTTAAAATTTAGAATTATTTTTTTACTATAATATAACATCATATTAAAGTTATGAAATGAATTTTTTTAGAAAGATTTGGAACGAAAATAAATGCGTAATTATTACTTTTAGAAAATGATCGCATTTCTAAATCGTGTTTTTTAAGGACTTAAGAATTCATTAGATAACATCAAATAGAATATTTAGATAGAACTAAATGATGAGAATACAAATGTGTAAAAAAATCAATTTCGTAAAAAATGTCCTTTAGTACCTTTTGGAAATCAACGACTCAAATATCACCTTACAGTTGACAATAAGTTACTAATCTAGAACATAATCTGTGGGGACATTTTATTTTTGTTGACATTATTATGAACACCAATAAGGACAAATAGCAGTGTGCTATAAAATAAAATGAAGGGTGAAATATGATATAGTAATTATATAATGAAAAAAATAAGTCTTGAAAATGGGGAAACAGCCCCGAAACGTCGACAAATATGAAAAACTTATGAAATAAAGTGATTAAGTGAGAAATGGAAGGCAATGTTTACTCTTTTAAATGTTTATATTAAGAAAAACTTCCGAAAAAATTAAAAAAGAAAAGAAATTTATTTTTTTTATCTATTTAAAAAAATAAATCTTTGTAACCTACAAAAAAAATAACCCCTTCCAAATTTGAGGAGTTACGTTTTAAGATACGTAGAACTCGAATAACAAATAAAAAAGTAAATTTTTTATAATATTTTTATACGTTAATATAAAAAAATAATAATATAATAAATATAATATAAAAAGAATAATAACAATTTAAAAATAAATAAATAAAATTAATTTATATCAATTATTATTTTAGAAGAGTAATTTTAATAATGAATATATTATTTAGAGCAATCTCTTCTTTTTATTTATATATTTTATTTATGAATATATTATTTGGAACAATCTCTTCTTTTTATTTATATATTTTATTTACCATAACATAAGGTAAATAAATAATATAAATAAAAAGAAGAGATTGTTCCAAATAATATATTCATAATTAAAATTACTCTTCTAAAGTAATAATTGATATAAATTAATTTTATTTATTTATTTTTAAATTGTTATTATTATTTTTTATTTTATTAATTATTTGTGTTATATTCATATTTTATTTTATCTTTTATTGATTATTATTAGTTATTTCTTTTTTATCATTATTATTTATTTCATTTTATTTTTATTTATTTTACTATATGCTTATTTTATTGTATTATTCATTTGTTTTAGTATTTTGTCCGCTGTTTTCTTTTCTAAATTTTTTTTCTGCTATCTTCATTTTGGTAAATCATTTTTCTTCTTGTTTTGTTTTTCGTAAAGATTAAAATTAAAACAACAACGAAAAAAGAATCCGTTTGTTCCCCGTCCGCCATACGCCGTTCGGGGCATTTCTCCGAAACTACTGGACCAATTTTTTTTTTGAATTCACCTCAAAAATCAAAACACATCAACATTGAAATCAGCTGTTCATTTTTTAAAATGGCGGTCGGTTAAAAGTGATTTAATTCAATAACTCAGTTATTTTTAAAAATAGAGAAAAATTATTTGTGTTTTTCAGTTAAAAAGGCGCGAATAATTATAAAAGAGAAAAAAGAATATTTTAAAAACTATAATGAAATTTCTATTTAATTTTATTTTAAATTTAACAAGACATGAAAACATACACAACACGCTCAGAACCTTTATTGAATCGTGTTTTCTGGAAAAGCTAAATTTTTCGAGGAAAAACTAAAACAAATGTTTAAATAACTGCTTTTCATCTTTTGAAAATCCTAGGCGATCTCTATCTCAAGGAGAGTTTTTTTCGGTTTATTATTTCCAACAATATAAAAAATAAAAAAAATAAAAAAATACCCTCCCTTCTCTCAAAATTTGAGTCCTTGCGTTACAAATAAAAACGAAAACCGTCTGTCCACCGTCCGCCCGTGGCTCATGTTATTTTTGAAGATACAGGAAAATATGTAAAGAGTTCTAAAATCAGTAAAGCGCGATCAACAAAAGAAAAAAGTCACAATGTTCTGAGCTTAAAACGCAGTATAATGTCTCTATCTTCAAAAATAACTGAGTTTTTAATTAAATCTCTTTTAATCGGCCGCCAATTTAAAACTAACGTTTAAGAGCGAGGATTGTCGTTGAATGCCCTCGTATTTTTTTTTTTTTTTTAACGCTATCTGGGCTCTTCGTATTTTGGAATCTAAGGATTTATAAGTTGTTGTTTGTCTGCCGATTACAAAGGTTCATTACTAATCTTTAACTGGTGAGGTGAGGTCTACAGGACCCCAGAGCCTCTTTAAAGTTTTGTGAATCTCATTGTCCCGATCCGATCGGCTTGTGAAAAACTGACATTTCCTGTCTCGACATGATTGTAATATAGCATTCTTTTTTAGTCAGTTTTATCCAGCAATACTTTAGGAAAGTATTGTTGAAGTCCTAAATACCTCACCTCACCATTACTGTTCGGATTTATTGAAAGTGTGTTTTCAATTTCTTGAAGTCTGGTGATCGTGTTATTTTACGGGATCATCCTTATTAAAGGATCACATGACCAGACTGTCGCCGGGAGCTTCTGTTTGAAGTTCAATCATTATTAGGGGGAAAAAAACCGAAGAATCTAACACATTTAGTCAGGAGACCCCTCCGAAGAAAAGGAGGTGTTATTTTCGTCCAAGAAACAAGGATAGGAAGTCATCTAAAGTTAATATTAAAGGTGAACAAAATATTTGTGGACAATGTTCGGTTTCCTATTGCCTTCATTCGGTGTGCCTAATTTGAGCTGTGCATACTTTCTTTACAATATAAAAATTTCCTTTTTTTTTTTTTTTTTTTTTATAATTTTTCGTTTTTAAATATAATTAACTTTAAGATAAGGAATTCTTTATATAATATTTTACAAATGTTTTCATTGCTTCGAATATAACTAAAAAAAAAAAAAAATATTAATAACATGTATTTATTCATATTAAAATAGCACATTTTTTCTTCCAAATCTTTTTTATTTTCATTGATACACAAATTTTCATAATTGGTAATCAACGTTTCGGCGCCTTTTCCCCATTTTCAAGACTAAAAATTTTTTTAAAAAACATTTTGCTTTTAGTTACATTTTAATAAATTTTTTTTTCATAATATAAATTTTAATTCAAATTACCTATTTTTATCTGTACATACTAATATCCTATGGCACACAGCTGCGTCAGCATGTAAGGTTGACTATCGGCTCAGTTTTTCTTTTGTAAACTTCGTACTTCGATATTAATACATTGATCTGATTCCTGAGTTTGTTTTTATTTATATTTCGATGTTATTACTTATTTTGTTTTTCACTATTTTATTGTTCTGTTTTTCTTAAATTTTTATATTATTAATTATGTCCGCGTAAGGAGTGCCTAGATTTTTGGTGTCTGTTTTAAAATTACCTGTTTTATTGTTATTTTTGGTTATGTGTATTACTTCTAGTATTTTTCTATTTCTATTATTTTTTGATGTATCTGGTATTTTTATTTTTTAAATATTAATTTTATGTTTGTATTTTGCGCTATGCGTTGATAACAATGAAGCATTTGAATTTTTTATACTTTTACAATTGGAAATATGTTTTTATTTTTTTTGATGTTTCACCGATGTACACTCATCTTACTTAAATATTTTTCTAATTTGTTATTGTTATATAATCCAAATCTATAATTGTGTGATCATATTCTTTAAAAGAGCTTTTTATTTTATTTTTTAATAGTGGGATATATGTCATTTTGTAATATTTTAGATTTAAGTTGTTTTCTTCTTGATTTTTAGTTTTGTATTATCAATATTATTATCTTCTCTGAAAAATTTTGTAATGAGTTAATAATATCAGGCATTTTTTTAATTTTATAAGAATCCTTTCGTATGTTACCTATTAAAACTAGATTGAAATTATGTATTTTACAAGAATAAACAATTCTAGATGTTTCAGAATTTAAAAAAAAAAAAAAAAAATGAGGTCTGGGGTATGAGAGAACCCACCTCACCAATTTCGACTATAAACTTACCTCACCAGTTAAAGGTTAACAATTATAACCAAATACCGTATGTACATATGTATTGTATTTTTCCTATTTTTATTTATTTATCTATTTTTCCTATTTATTATTTCTGCTGCTTTCCTACCTAAAAAAACTGCTCCTAATTAATGAAAACTCTATAAAATCCTCAAATTAGCCTGGTTTAGCCCCGCCTCAAGCTTGAGATCCCAGACAGAACTGAACCTCCTAAAACTGCCATTGGCTTAACGAGCTTCCCCCACCCCTACTCCCTCCACTTCGCTAAGCCCCAGCTATCTTAGTAACACCTTAATGTTTGCCCAAGGATTAACTAATTACTTTTACAGTCTTACCTTAAACCCGCACGGAATTCAGCATCCCATCTCATCCGGCGGCTCTTAGGATCAAGATGACTTCCTGCTACTTGGAAGTCGAATCTATTTCTCAGAGGATTTCCACGTGCATACAATCAAGTTAATATATCTAATTAAAAATCTCTTTCGAAAGAGGAAAACCTTGGATTTAAGGCACTGATAAATAAATTAGTAATAAAATTATACCTGTGCGTTATTATTAGAATATAAAATAATATTCAGTTGTAAAATAAGTTCTTATTCGTGTCTACTTAGTCAATAATGTTTACATATTAAAAAAAAAAAAAGTCCTTGGCTGAGTGACTAGTCCTAGAAGTGACTAGTCTCTCATGCTAAAGATTGTGAATTCGAATCCCAGTCCCAGAAAGACTTTTTCATGCATTTAATAAATAGAGTAGATAAAGAAATATCTACTTAATTTCTGTCTTTTCCTATCCTTCAACGTAAAAAAACTCCATTTATATTCGATATGCTTTCCACATGCTCTTCCATCTATTCAGTCAACAGGAGATCAGTTTATGGGTAAACTTATATACTTGTATACTTTTTCACCGGTCCCGTTCCTTAAAAAAATCATTTATTATTCGTTGTTGTTGTTTTAATTTTAAGGGCAAAAAACTGCTGATGGTTATTATCGCCCTCGCATCTAGACAAAAAACAAAATAAAAAGAAAAACGATTTACCAAAATGATGATCTCAGAAAAAAAAAAAAAAAAAAAAATATAAATTATATGAAAAGAAAACAACGAACAGAATACTAAAACAATACAGTAACATTAAAAAATAATAAAAATAAAGGTAAACAAAAATTAAAAAAAACGAAATTAACAATTATGATAAAAAACAAACATATTTGTTATATATGTTATTACTAATAATAACAAATAAAACACAAATATGATAAAAATAATCAATAATACAAAAAAAAAAAAAAAAAAAATTAAATTGAAAAAAAAGAAAAGAAAAAAAAATGTGTGTATATATATATATATATATATATATATATATATAAATGTAAAATAAAGAATAATAATAATTTAAGTATAAAGAGATAAAATAAAATTTTAGTTTAAACTGTATGATGAAGAAGAAGTAAAAAAAAAAAAAATAAAAAAAAAAATAAAAAAAAAATTATGTTATATTTGCTGAAATAGACGAATATTCTTTATAAACTTGATGGCACTGCTGATAGTTGCTTCATTATCGCTCAATGCCTCAGAGACATGGCGTGGCACCCCTAATTTTTCAATTTCTCTCCTGTACCGTGGACAGTGCTCAAAAATATGACTCACCGTGAGAGTCACTTTACAGTGATTAATTATTCGTTATGGAATGATTTTGGAATTCATTACCTATACCCATTTGTGAAGCCTAATCATTAACCATTTTCAGACATTATTGATTTCTCCATTTTCTAAATTAATAATTTTACCAATGTATATAATATTTAAAACTAATGATGCAAATTCTTCGTTGTTATGAAATCATATCTATGGGATCACTTGTAGCTAGGTGGTTAGCATAACAGCCTCCTATGCCAAAGGTCTCGGGTTCAAACCCATAGGTGGTCCTAGGGTTTTTTAATTGGAGTAAAAATCGTTAGTATGCCGTCCTTCGGAGGGGGCGTTAAAAGGTGGTCCCGAGCCTGTGCGATGTCAGGTACTTGTTAAAGATCCCTATCCTAATAAAACCTAGATAGGCAAAATTTAGGACTCCCACCGTCGCATCGTCTGATTAGCTATAGTAGCATAAAGTGACGTTAAATAAATAAACAACAAACGAACAACAAATCATATCTATTTCTTTATTATCATTTATTTTGTCGATTTTTCGTCCCAGGATAAACAGAATTAAAAAATGTTTTTAAAAAACTGCTGAATATACGAGCTGAACGAATTCAATAACCAGCTAAAAGAGAAAAGCAAACATTTTTTTTTTTTCTGCACACAAGAATAATTATATAGGTGTATTATATAACGTTAAAAAGATAAAAGAGAAAAATGTTATATTATATAAAAAGTTGTATATGGTTTTAGAGATGGATGAAAAGCTGATAAAACTATGCGATTGTCGTGGACAATAATTTCTGTCAGATTATATAATGTAAATCTCTTGCTTCCACCGAAACTCTATTTAATTTGGTAACAAACTAAAGCAGAAAAGAGCAAACATTTTTTTTTTTTTTTTTTTTTTGTACATCAGATTAGTAATTTGTATGTGTAATGTACAAAAATAATTATCTTATATGTTGTAAGAAGTAATGAAAAGCTAAATATTGGTTGTAGATAATAACTTATATTGTTATTTTTTTTTAATTTATTAATTGAGATATATAACAATTTGTTACAAAATGAACAATAGTAATAGTGATATGAGACCACATACATACAATATATACAGAAAATAATAATAATAGTCAAATTACATAAAATAGAAAATAAATAAATTCATATATATACAATAAAATAATAATAAATAAAAAACAAAAACAAATAAAAACAACAACCTATAATAAGATAAATAAAAAAGTTGGCAAATAAATAAACATCATACAAACAATCATAACTATACTTATATTATTAGATTACTTAATCTCAAATGAATGCTAGTATACATTAAGATGTTCTTAAATTGATTTTAACAAATGTAGATGTATTGCACGTCTTTAAGTCCTGTGTTGCACTCACAAGATTTTCGTTTTTTCTTAAACAACACATTACATGTAATTTCATTCATCTTTATTAAAAAACACTCACTATATACAAATTAAAAGCGACTTTAGTAATAGAACTACATTTACAAAGATGAGAATAAAATATTGATATAGGCTTATCCTTCACTTTATTTTCTACTCAGAAAGTGATCAGTTTCTGAAAAAGGGGAATATTGAGAACAGAGGTAAAAAAAAAAATAAAAAAATATCCTGGGATCTTATAGTTCAATCTTTTTATATATTCAAAAGGGTATAGCTTGGTACACTACAACCTGGGTGGGCGATACAATAAACGTTTTTTTTTCTTTGTTTTTTTTTTTCGAATCTCTAAAGGAAAAAAGGGAATATCGGTTTGTTCTGAATATCGTACATACCGACCACTTATTTGCCTTTACTAGCGGATATTGTTAGTCTTGTCTCTTTGATAGCTTTTACATATTCTTTGAAGTTGATTCCATGTTAGAGAAACCGAGGATACATTTTTTTTTTTCAATTACTAAATTAGGAAAATACTAGTCCCTGTAAACTGAACTAAACCCTGTTTCAGTATTATGAATAAGTTTAAATCAAACAATTAAAACCCCTATAACATTTATTTTATAATATTCTTAATATTACAGTTCTAAATATCACTAATATATATTTTTTTAACATATTTATTGATATTACAACTGTATTAAATAATAATACATCTAGTAAATGAGATGGTAATATATAAAACTGTCATGAAATACATGTAGAGACACTACCCAGTGGCAGCACTCTAAAAATATTCTAAACTAGAAGGTCCCGGGGCCATTTCCTTTTCAGGTGCCTCGGAGTATTATCCGGAATTGAAGAGGAAGAAAGGATTGAAACTAGTGGGTTAGAGTGAGAATGGAGTTTGTCATGAAAGGATTGATACCTGGACCGGGCCAAATCAGTAACATAGGGAACATTAAGGTCTTTATGGATAAGTTTATTCGTGACAAAGTAGGAGCGTTGAGGATTTTACGAAGGATTTTGTATTGTAAGGATTGGATGCGGGAAGAATTTGATGGTTTAGTAGTGCCACAAAGCTCTACTCCGTGAGTCCAGATTGATCTTATAATAGTCATGTAGATGAGCCTTTTTTAATTAAGAGGAATGTTGGAGCGTTTGTCCAGTAAGTGTTGAAGTAGTCGGAAACGTCGGGCAGTTTCTTGTCGTTTCAGTCCTGTATGGGGATTCCAAGTTAAAAGTTTATCAAGGTGGAATTCTAGGTATCGAACCTGTTCGACAGGGGCTAGCGGAGTGTCATTAAAGAATACTGTAGGGCAGGATGTCATTGGTTTATGACGAAGGGTAAATGGTTTAGTAGTGCCACAAAGCTCTACTCCGTAAGTCCAGATTGGTCTTATAATAGTCATGTAGATGAGCCTTTTGTAGTTCAGAGGAAGGTTTGATCGTTTCTCTACTAAGTGTTGAAGTAGCCTAAAGCGGCGAGCACTATCCCAAAATCCCTCGTAAAATCCTCAATGCTCCTTACTTTGTTACCAATAAAATCATCCAGAAAGACCTAAATATCCCATTAGTTGAAGACTTGGCCCGTTACAGATATACCTCTTTTCATTCCAAACTCCCTGCCCATTCAAACCCGCTTATCCGTGACCTCTCCTCCATATCTATTCCCGACAATCTAAAAAGAAGATGGCCAAGAGACCTCCTAACATAAATTAGTCATTGGAGTGCTACCAATGGGTAGTTTCTTCACAGGACTTCCATGTGTTCTAATCATATATAAAGCCTATTTACTTGTTGTATTTATTTAAAACAGTTGTGAATTTCTTTAAATAAAAAAAATAAAATAAACCTTTGAATGTAGTTAAAATTGAAAAAAGTTTAAAGAATTAAATTTATTTACATGGAAACATTTAACTCAGATTATATTATATTATCAACAATTCTTTATATAAATTATTTACAATAATCACTTAGTTATTGACTTTTCATACAACTTTGTATATTTAATTTTTCTTCTAAAATGTTTAGCTCTCAAGTGGTTTTTTAAAGAACTACATTACTACTGTTATGTCAAAGGTTCATCCGGTGGTCCTCGGATTTTTTAATGCGAGTCAAAAATCCTTGGTTATGCCGGAGGGGACTTAAAAAAGTGATCCCGAGCCTGTGCGATGTCAGGTACTCAGGTTAAAGATTTCTATCCTAATTAAACCTGGATAGGCAAAATATTGGACTCCCACTCATCCGATTAAACATAGTAGCATAAAGTGACGTTGATATCAGCTAGTTATTTTTTAAATGGTGGCCGATTAAATGTGATTTTATTCAATGACTCAGTTATTTTTGGAGTTAGAAAAAAAAATTATTTGTGTTTTTTAACCAAAAAACCTATAATAATTATTTTTAAAAAATGAAGAAAAAAGAAAAGATAAAAATTGAAATTTCATACAAAAATACAGCCATAACAGAAAAATACGTATAAAGTTTTAGAATCAGTCAAATGCGATAAAAAAAACAACAAACAAATGAAATTTAAAAAAATAAATAAAAAAACGTTCTGTATATTTAAGTAATAAAATATAATGGATGTAACGCCAACAAAAATCTGTTATTGAAGAGTGACAGTGAAAAGATTTTCGAGATCAAGATAATCAAAGAAAAAAAAAAAATCATGTTATATGGTCGAGCCACAACTTATAAGAGATGTAATTTCCTGATAACTCGGTTATTATTGATGATAAAGATAAAATGTAAGGTGTTCTGGAATCAGGAAATTTCATTTGAATGAAATTCGAAAGGAAAGAAAAGGATATAGTAACGCAGTCTTGTATGAATGCTCATGGTTTATAGTTTTAAATATTAAACCTATGCAATCGAACAAAAAAAAAATTTAGGCCTCCTCAAAATTTGAGGACTTACTTTTCGAGATGCTTAGAATCCGAATAAAGAATAAAAAAAATTCCGTTTGTCTATATAATAATTTATTTATTTATTTAATTAATAAATAAATAAATTTGCTTTTAGTGCTATTTCATAGAGAATTAAATCACTGGAATTGGTTCAGAAGTAGCAGATATAAAAAGTAATATAATAATATTGTCATATGGAAATAATAAACCTTGGTGTAATAATTTGAAGCGTTTTTTTAATTTTAAATTAAAATAGATATTTCATTAAACTGTATTCTTGTTAACCTAACCATGTGTTAATTAAAGTGATTACTTTTAGAGTAATCATTTGGGGATAAAAAGTAACTAGCAGCCTTAATAAATAAACTATTAACTAAATATCAAATAAGGGTCATTATCAAACAAACAGAAAAAGATCGGGGGAGCAGAAGAGGTTTGGAAAAGCAAATCAAGCTCAAATGTAAATTGAATTTAATCCGATTCCGCTTTAATTAAAATAGTTCTGACCTAAGTAAATTTAAAGCTCCGAAACTTCCCCCGGGGGGGTTCGAAAGTTCAGCCGAATTGGAAACCCGAGGACTATAAATTGTAAAATAGAAATGTTTATTAATTAAGAAAGTGAGTCAATCGTCCTCAAGTCCACCCTGACTTCTCCAGTAAATAAACAGGCTGCTGCATTTAGCATGAACCGTTTAATTCCGAGTCACGGAAGGCCGAATACCTCACGCCCCAGCTATCGTATTTGCAATCTGCTAATTTATAAATATGCATGGAGTCTTAAGAAATAGCTGAAACTAATTCACAGCAAATATTTTATAATAATAACTGATATAATCAGAGTATTATGCAAGATTTGGTCACAAAAGTGCCTGTCTAAGGGTAGCTGAACTACTAGTCACTACAAGAAGACAAAATAGCTATAAAAACATAGTGCGCGCAACACACCACTATCACTTACCTTTGTTGCTTAAATCAATTAATTCAAGAATTTGTAAATAAAGACTTGAACAAATGTTAGATATTAGTTTCCTATCCTGTTCCTCTGAACTCAATAATTTATTGTCTTCGTGAATCCTTAAGGAAGTTGAAGTTCTAGTTATCCTCTTAGTCATCGTCTATAATTTTCGGTAATTTCCATGCTCTTAGTTTTTGGATATTTTGATTTTTTTATCTAAAATAAAAACTCAAAAGTTATTTATTCATCAGGCTCTATAGTTAAATATTTTTTGCACGTAGTTAAAAATCTGGTGCGGGCAACACAGGACTTTCATTTACCTCCATTTTTAAAATTAATGAAACAATTTTCAAAAACAGTTAGAGATAAAATTAAATTCAATGTCTATAGAAACATTATTAAAAAATCTATTATATTATTATCTAAAATAATCAGTTAGTTTTATGTTCGTTTCATCACTCTCTATTAACTTTTAAAAGCTTGTGTATGAGATAAATTGTTTTCTAAAATCTTTAGCTTTCTAACGGTATATCATACATGTATATTACTGCTCTTATGTTCAAAAACGAAAATTGCATTAAAAAAATATTTTATCTGTTTTCTCCTTTAGTTGGGTATCAAATTTATTCAATTTATATATTTACCTGTTTTTAATCAGCGTTAACAAGATAATTTAGTTATTATTATTGAATCTACAAAATTAAAGGTACTTTAGGGGAAGAAAATTTAAAATATATGCATTTAAGCCCTGTCAGACCATTTTTATCAAAATAAAACCTACATGATATTAAAGCCCATTAAATTTTACATCGATATAGCGAGTTTAATCAAAATCGTCTGAACCATTTTCGAGAAAATCGAAAAAAGGTGCAAAATGCACGGTATAAAGTGGCTCTTCTGATAAGCTCATTTTGATGAAAAAAGTTTTGTCACGTCTCAGACGTATAGTTGTCTTAAATATAAAATTTCAGTTTTATAGGACTTACCGTTTCCGCCCGGGAGTTACCACACACACAGACCTTTTTGCGGGACTTGGTTATTTGGACTCAGGGGACCCTAAAACGTGTATTTCCGTTGAAAACTGGAATTCGAAAATTTTCACGATCGCAATACTTTTCCTTACTATATATAGTAAGTGAAAGTAATAATGTAGATAAATTTGCTTGATTGAAACAAATAGTAAATACAAGTTCAAAACAAACTTCATAATTACATACTTTCTTATTATAGTGCCATAAATAGGTAAATTGTCCTTTGAATATTCAATTTTTACTTTCACTTACTATATATAGTAAGGGGAAGTATTGCGATCGTGAAAATTTTCGAATTCCAGTTTTCAACAGAAATACACGTTTTAGGGTCCCCTGAGTCCAAATAACCAAGTCCCGCAAAAAGGTCTGTGTGTGTGTTTTTTTTTTTGTTTTTTTTTACGAGGGTAGGTGGAAATCTTCAAAAGACGCGGATAGTCCCGCAAAAAGGTCTCTGTGTGTGTGTGGTAACTCCCGGGCGGAAACTGAAATTTCATACTTTTCTTCCCCTAAAGTACCTTTAATTTTGTAGATTCAATAATAATAACTAGATTATCTTGTTAACGCTGATGAAAAACAGGTAAATATATAAATTGAATAAATTCGATACCCAACTAAAGGAGAAAACAGAAAAATACTTTTTAATGCAATTTTTCGTTTTTGAACATAAGAGCAGTAATATACATGTATGATATACCGTTGGAAAGCTAAAGATTTAAGAAAATATATCATCTCATACACAAGCTTTTAAAAGTTAATAGAGAGTGATGAAATGAACATAAAACTAACTGATTATTTTAGATAATAATATAATAGATTTTTTAACGAAACACATGTTTCTATATAAATTCAATTTGATTAATTTCTTAATAGTTTCACGTATTTTTATCTCTAACTGTATTTGAAAATTCTTTCATTGATTTTAAAAATAGAGGTAAGTGAAAGTCGTGTGTTGCCCGCACCAGATTTTTTTTTATAAAGAATATATAATCAAAGTAATTAACCAACAAATAAAGATATTTCTCAGAGGGAGAATGAGGAAACATACATAAATTAATAATTAACAATATAAAGACGTTCGGTAACGGTAATGTTGTATCAGGAAATTTATAGTGACTGTTACACTTATCGCGCGTTATATTCTTCCAATAAGTACTTTATTCACGTTTCATTCCAAAACGTACTATATCCATATTATATTGTTAAAAAGTCATTGGAAAAGTTTAATAATTTGGAAAATTAAGTTAGCAACACACTTAAAAATCAACTTTAGATTTTAATTATAAAATCTGATGCGGGCAACGCACGATTTTCACTTACCGCCGTTGTTAAAATCGATTAAAGAATTTTCAAATACAGTTAATGATGGATAGTTATTTTAATTGAATTTCTAAAGGAACATGTGCTTTATTAAAAAATCTATTATATTATTATCTAAAATAATAATTAGTTCGTTTTTATCGGTTTTTCGTCACTTATTATTGACTTTTAAAAGGTTGTATATAAGATAATATTTTTTCTAAAATCTGTAGCTTTCCAACGGTATATTACACATCTATATTACCGTTCTTATGTTCAAAAACAAAAAAATTCATTTAAAAAATATGTTTGCAGTGTTCTCTTTTAGTTAGAGATAAAATTCGTTCAACTTATATATTAACCTGTTTTTTATCGTTAATGAGAAGATTATATTGTTGTTTTTTTGGCATCTACAAAATTAAAGGTACTTTAGAGGAAGAAAATTTAAAGTATCGGCATTTAGGCCCTGTCAGACTATCTTAATCAGAATGAAACCTACATCATATTAAAGCTCATCAAATTCTACATCGATATATAGAGTTGAATCAAAATCATTTTTTTTTTAATATATTTATTGATATCTACAACTGTATTTTTAAAAAAATACATCAAGTAAATGTGATGGTTATATAGAAAATGGTCATGAAATACATGTAGAGCCACTACCTAGTGGCAGCACTCTAAAAATATTCTAAATTAGAAGGTCTCGTGGCCAGACCCTTTTCAGACCCCTCGGAGGATTATCAGGGATCGATGAGGAAGCGAGAATTGAAACTAATGGATTGTAGTAGGAATGGAGTTTGTCATGGAAGGAACGGTACCTGGTTCGGGCTAAGTCAGCGACTTATGGAATATTAAGGTCTTTATGGATGAGTTTATTCGTGACAAAATAAGGAGCATAGAGGATTTTGGATTGTAAGGATTGGATACGAGATGAGTTCGATGGTTTAGTAGAACCATGTAGCTCTACTCCGTAAGTCCATATCGGTCTTATGATGGTCATATAAATAAGTCTTTTGTAATTAAAAGGAATGTTGGAGCGTTTGTCCAGTAAGTGTTGAAGTAGTCGAAAACGTCGGGCTGTTTCTTGTCGTTTCAGTCCTGTATGGGGATTCCAAGTTAAAAGTTTATCAAGGTGGAGTTCTAGGTATCGAATCTGTTCAACAGGGGCTAGCGGAGTGTCATTAAAGAATACTGTAGGGCAGGATGTCATTGGTTTATGACGAAGGGTAAAGATTATCTGATGGGATTTGTTAGAATTAATTTTAATCCTCCATTTTTAGCACCATACTTCAAGGTCTCGGGTGTGGGATTGAAGAGTGTCGGAGGTTGTAACAGGATCATTATCTACTGATAGCACACACGTATCATCAGCATAGGTAGAAAGGAAAGTGTTTGGATGGGTTGGAATATCAGCTGTATAGACTGTATAAAGAGTGGGTCCTAGGATGCTGCCTTGAGGAACACCAGCAGATTGAGAAAAATTGGAGGAATAGGAACTATTGCGATTTATTTTGAATGATCTATCAGCGAGGTAGAACTGGTCAAAATCATTAAATTCGTTTTTGAGAAAGTCGTAAAAAGGTACAAAATGCATGGTATAATTTCTACTATCAAGTACTATCTTCCGGTGGGCTGGTTTTGATGAAAACGTTTCTGTAACATGTCGTGCGTATATTTGCCTTAAATATGAAATTTCAGTTTCTTGCGGCTTTTTGCGTTTCCTGTAAAATTGTCTAAAGTGGATAAAGTACTTTTTTGAAATCAACGTCTCAATTGACGGTTTAAACTCCAGGAGATTGTAAGTATATGGAGGGTGTTGTGAGTTGATGATTTGGTATAGGAAGAATGCAAGGAAATATTGCCTACTGATGTGGGGAAAGATCCATTCTTATTCGGAATGAATATTTTAGTGGAATACGAACAAGAGAAGATTTAAGCAGGAATCCACACTTAGAGAAATTATAAATCGAACATAAATGAATTTCCAGTTCACGTAGTTATAAATAAATCTTGGAAACCGTCGGAAAATTTCCCTAAGTGAGGCGTTGGGAATTGTTAGAGAGAAAAGAAAGCATAAGAAAAAGACTGACTCGTTAGGGAATTTCCAGCTCCAAGAACTGATAGAGCCACTAATCCCAGATACCATTTACAGCTTCTATTCAATTCTACCATCTCAACCCCTCTCTTTGTTCATCCTTCCACGCCTCTTATTAAATTCACTTCTTCTTTTTTTTCTTTTTTTTTTCACCCTCTTCTTTCTATCTTAAACCTGATCGTAGCCCTCGACCCTTGATTTAACTCCTTAAGTAAGCTGAGCTGTGATTGGCTTTCGTGCACTCAAGCCCGAGATAAAATCCCGAATGAAACGTAATGTGATAAATCTGATAACCTTATATTTTTTCTGGCCGTTGTAGCTTAGGAAATACTAAAACGAAATTCCGGACTTAGCCCAGTGTAAATATATAAATCAACTTTTTTTATAACTGTTATACATGAAGTATTGCGATCGTGAAAATTTTCGAATTCCAGTTTTTGACGGAATACACATTTTAGGGTCCCCTGAGTCCAAATAACCAAGTCCCGCAAAAAGGTCTAGGTGTGTGTGGTAACTCCCGGGCGCAAACGGTAAGTCCAATGAAACAGAAATTTCATATTTAAGATAAATATACGCCCGAGACGTTACAAAACCTTTTTCATCAAAATGAGCTTGCCAGAAGAGCCACTTTATACCTTGCATTTTGCACCTTTTTTCGATTTTCCCACGGTTCTGACGTTTTTGATTAAACTCGCTATATCGATGTAAAATTTAATAGCATGTAAAATTATAATGTAGTTTTCATTCTGATTAAGTGACAGGGCTTAAATGCCGATATTTTAAATTTTCTTTCCCTAAAGTACCTTTAATTTTGTAGATTCTATAAAAATAACCAAATGATCTTGTTAGCATTGATAAATAACAGCTAAGTATGTAAGTTGTTGGAATTTAAAAAACAGCTAAAGGAGACAACTGAAAACTTGTTTTCGAACATAAGATCAGTAATATACACGTACATATATGATATACCGTTGGAAAGCTAAAGATTTTAGAAAAAAATATTATCTAACACACAAGAGCTTGTAAAAGTTAATAAAGAGTGATGAAAAGCCGATAAAACTAAGTGATTATTTTAGATAATAATATAATGCAATAGATTTTGTAATAAAACGCATGTTTTTATAGAAATTCCATTTAATTAATTCCTTAATAGTTTTAATAATTGTTATCTCTAACTGTATTTGAAAATTTTTAATCGATTTATAAAACGGAGATAAGTGAAAGTCGTGTGTTTCCCGCACCAGATTTTTTTGTAATTATTTAAATTTGATTTCAATTAGGTTAAGCCATGATACGGCACACCTGTTAGTTAGACTTTCTTTTGTGCTTCAAGCGCTTTTGTTAGTTAAAATTTGGCCAGTCGTATTTTAGTAGTCCGTTATGATACAAGGTAACGGTTCACGATAGACGGAATCAAATTTAAGAATTTTAGAACTCCTAAGTTTGCAAGACGAAATCTCGGAACACATGGAGGAGACTATAGAGCCAGGGCGGGCCCGTTCAAGAAGTCAGGAAGCAGTAAGCAGTCTATCTTAAATTCGCTTGTAAACACACTTCCTTTATTCTGGAAAAAATAGATTTTTTTTTTTTTATTTAAAGAAATTTACAACTCTATTAAATCATTACAAGTAAGTAGGATTGATATATGGTTAAAACGCATGGTAATCCTGTAAAGAAACTACCCATTTGTAGCACTCCAATGTCTAATTTATGGTATTTATAGGAGGTCTCTTGGCCATCTTCTTTTAAGTCGCCTCGGTGGATTGTTGGGAACAGATGTGGAGGAGAGGTCACGGATAAGCGGGTTTGAGTGGGCAGTTAGTTATGAATGAAAAGAGATATACCTATATCGGGCCAACTCTATAACAAATAGGATATTTAGGTCTATTTAGATGAGTTTATTGGTGACAAAGTAAGGAACATTGAGAATTTAAAATAGAAATTTAATGTTTTTTCCTATACACTCCACAACTGGAGTTTTTAATTGGTACAATTAGTACCCAAATCAATTTAATAAGTATGGAATATAGTTTGAACTATTATATTATATTTCGTTGAAACATATGTTTTAGATGAAATAATAAAAAACTGTCTGTTTTTATCTCAAATCTCTAGCTTTCCAACGGTATATTATAAATCAATGTAACTATAAGAATAGTTCGACAAAACAAACTACCTGAAAAAATATTCTTGCTCTTTTCTCCTTTATTTGGTTATCAATGTCGTTCGACTTGATTGCTTAGCGGCTTTTATCAATGATAATAAGATCATATGGTTATTATTTTGGAATCTACAAAGTTACAAATACTTTAGAGGACAAAAATTAAAAAAATCTACTTCTACGGACAGAAACCTTAGTATAAAAATCCATTAAATTTAACATCCATATGGTGAGTTTAACCAAAATCGGTAAAGCTTTTTTTGAGAAAATCATAAAACGTGCAAAATGCATAATATAATGTAGCACTTCCGGTCAGCCGATTTTTGTGAATAAGTTCCTGTAACATCTTGGGCGTATAGTCGTCATAAATATGAAATCTCGGTTTAGTACAATTTTTCGTTTAATTACTACTCATACACACACACATTTCATATATAGGTAAGTGAAACAGAAAAAGAATCATTGAAATAGATTTATAAATAGCAGAGATATAGAGTTTTGAAATTAGCAGTGGAGACCAGCCTTTATTATTTCATACTACTTATTTTCCAGTAAACAGCTCAAACCGTTATACTGGCATGATAAGAGATTGGAGTATACAAAAAAGGTATACTTATTTGGGAGTTTCCTTCACATCATCGGGAAAATTTAAACAAGCATGTGGACACTTTACTCAGAAGTCATCAGTGGCATCTGCAAAAGTCATAGACATACTGAAAAAAGGGAAAAGTGACTCTTGGGAAACAGAAAGAACTTTATTTAACTCAATGGTCTCATCAACTTTGCTTTATGCTTCTGAAGTATAGAGTTCCAATTATCTTGAGGCAATCGAAACTGTCCAACTTAAATTTTTAAAGCACTTATTTGGATGGCCTAGGAATACCCCAAATTATATAGTCCGTCTCGAAACAGGAAGAGAACCATTAGCCATGAAGGTGATAAAAAAGATGACAAATCTATGGACCAAGCTCGAGTTCATGCTAGAAGAACGACTTGCAAAACTTTGCTTCAATAGACTGAAATCATTAGACAAGGATAATCCCGACATAAACTTCAATTGGGTGTCCCAATTTAGAGCGATAGCCGAGCTAAATGCCTTTGCAGAAGAGCTTTCTGTTCACCATACAAACGGACTTCTTCGATACAAAGACGACATACTGGAAAAAGCACATAACCATTATCTCTCAGCCGACATACAAAGGACCCTAAATTCGACTAACTATCCTTTATATAGATTACTATGCAATTACAATGCTCCCGACCCTGAAATGTACCTCCATTTAAAGTACATATAAAGAAATTGAGATGTGTCAGACAATTAATAGTTGCAAATCCAGAACATATTAGAATCTATGGAAAAAACTCAAATTTTTTGTTCAAGTCACAAGAAAGCTGTATATTATGCAATCGATTTATCTATAACAGCCTACATCACATTCTCCTTCACTGCCCGGCACACAATGAAAATAGACGACAATTTCTTCAAAACTTCATCTTAGAATCTTCTGACAAGCGAAGTATACATGCTATACTGAGTATCGATAGTGTAGATAAGTTACATAAAGTGTACTATTACATGATGGCAGTTCAAAAAGTGCTCAATTCTTTATCCTAGAACATTTTCTATTCAGTGTTTATTTTTATTCTATCTTCAAAGTGATATTTTGCTTATTAATTGTGTCTGTTATAGCACCAGTAACTGTTTATTCTTTAATCTGTAATTTATTTTTGAAAGTCAAATCGTTTTAGTAAATTTTCACTATTATTTTATTTATTTTTAAACGATATGTATAAAAAGTTCTAATACCATAATATTGTAATTTATAGCCAAGCTCGGCTCTATTTGTATGGGGAAGCCCCAAAGACAAAATAAAATTTCTATTCTATTCTATTCTATTCTACTACTTATTTTCCAGTAAACAGCTATAGTATTATATTCTAATATAGTTATTTAGAAATAATAAACCATTGTGTAATAACCTGGAGCTCTTTTATTTACTATCTTATTATTATTATTATTTGTTCTAACCGTCATTATGAAAAATGATTGGGACTAGACCAAGTGGCTGCTAGAACAAGTGGACTGTATTGAATCAGGGATAAAATATTGGTGTATTTAAAAAAATGGGAAAGGGTTATGGATAAAGATTTAGGTGGGCTTCATATTTACATGTTGGTATATTCGTCTTCTCAGTTCATTTCTTCTTTCTTCTCCTTGCCGTCCAGCCTAGGATGACCTTTTCTTCTTCTACTCCATTCTTATTGGAACGTACTCGGAAAAGAAGAAGGAAGATGGTGTGTAGCGTGCACGCTTCTGCTGTACTTGAGTTTATCTTTCTTAACATATGTTTTTTATAACAAAATATGGCCGCTTGTAGCACATTATTAAATTGAGTACAACGCGAACAATTATGAAATTATGGTAGGTTTTTTGTTGTTTCTCGGCTACAATTACTAAATTCAATATGTTATATATTATATTTATCAATACATTGAACTTCATCGTATCTAAGGAGAGAGAGAGAGAGGGAGAGATAATTTAGTGTAATGTTTATCAAGCATACCTACCTGCCTCTCACATCACCTACATTTTTATGTATTAATATTTTTTTTTATTTTGTTGTCCCGTTACTTTGAAGGATGGACAGCGGCTTAAGATTTTCGAAAATAAGGTACTGCGTAAAATAGTCCGAAGAGAGATGAGGCCACTGGGGAGTTTAGAAGGTTGCACAAAGCGGAATTGCGGAGTTTGTACCCTGTGAATATAATTGAGTTGATAGCATCGCGGATACTCAAATAGATGCGTAAAGTTGTTGCGATTAGTGAGGAACGGATTCCTAGAAAGTTGGTATTCGCTAAACCGACTGGTAGGCGTCCGAAAGGTAGGCCGAAGCGTCGATGGGAGGATTGCATTAAGGCTGATCTCGGGGGCTTGGGCTTGACCGGTGAACATTAGACGAATTTTGCGCAGGCGAAGTTTGGTGGTATCGGCATCGAACCTTCGGGTTCGGTAAGCCTATTATTATTATATTGTTGTCCCGTAGTCGGAAAAAGTGCCCCAACCATCCCATAACGTTGACTCGCTGTAAAAAACTTAAAATTTGAGAAAAAAATTAAAAACCAATCGATTGCTCTTTAATTAACGTGTTTCTTCCTATATAAATTATTTAATATCACTATAGAAGTATCAGAACTTGTCCAGAAGAGTTTCTCCTTTGAAAAGAGAGCCTTCGATAAGATTTACTAAATAAACGAGGTTGGTAGTAGAAGTTAGAGTGTGTTAAGCAGTCGGTGACAGCGGAGGTGAGATCTAGGCAGGAAGGATTTGACACCTCAATGTTCGTCCTAGGTCGCACATGGAATACTAAACATCTACTTGCCTGATCGCCTCCTTCAATGGGACAGTTTGCCCAGAAATGGATTGTCAGAATCACAATTGCAAAACTCGCTAAGCTAGCATTCACATACCTCCCTACTTAAAGTTTATTTTAAATATTTGAAATAATTGTTTTAAAAAAAAATTGGTGAACTCAACAAACTACTTTTTTTTACCTAAAAATTAATTAAAATAAAGCGTGAGATCGTTTGGAAAAATATTCTATGGTATGAATTAAAATTTTCTGAACAAAAGGAAAATCTCTACATAGACTATATAAAAGGTTTTTAGATTTTTAAAAAAAATTATATTAGAAAAAGGAATAATCCAATTTTTATTTATAGGTAAAAAATCTCGTGCACGCAACACACCACTTTCACATACCTCCGTTGTTAAAATCCAGGATAAACCTGTCACTACTCAGTTTCTTTTTAGGCCACTATGGGCGCTTTTCTTATTAGACAGGCCGGTAGGTCACTCTTCATTACCCTTTACAATTCCCTGTATCGGATAATAATTTTTCTAAAATCTTTAGCTATCCAACGGTATATTATACATCTATATTACTATTCTTGTGTTCAAAAAAACGAAAATTGCATAAAAAAACATGTTTGCACTTTTCTCCTTTAGCTATTTATCAAATTAGCTCAACTTTCATATTTATATGTTATTTATCTATGATAATAAGATTATGGGCCTAATTTTTGAAATATACACAATTAAATGTACTTTAGAGAAAACAAATTTAAAATATAAGCATTCAATGAGATTGAAAATTATATGATATTAAAGCCCATTGAGTTTTACATCAATATAGCGAGTTTAATCAAAATCGTTAGATCCGTTTTTGAGAAAATCATAAAAAGGTACAAAACGCATAATATAAAGTAGTACTTTCGGTAAGCCGATATTGATGAAAAAGTTTTTGTAAAATCTCAGGCGTATAGTTGTTCTAATTATCAATTTTCAGTTTCATAGGGCTTTTCATTTACGCTCTAGAATTACTCTTTAGTAAGGAGCATCAAGATTTGTGATGATTTAAAACGGGTCAGTTGCGAAACAGGGAGGATTAACTCAAACAAATAAAGTTGAAAGCGGGATTTTTTTTTACTTTTATTCCAGGTAAAACTCTCGATTTCACTTCCCATTGTTTTTTCCCCCCACTTTCCTATATTACGCCGGGCTTCAAAACAAAATCCGTTCCTTTAAAGTGGATTTCGACAATCATCAGTGGTGTTAATTTCGTGAAAATTGTGATTGAATATTGGGTTTAATCTAAGTGTAGTTTTCCATCGAAGTATTATCTTGTATTTAGTATGGTATAAAAAGTTTTACAACGTGTTACATATATTTAAAAAAAATTAATTTGTTGTAATTTACAACTGTATTACACAACACTATGAGTAAATATTTAAAGTGAAGAAATACCCTGAAACTGTCTTGAGAATGAACTACCCAGTGGTAACACTTCACTAACTATTTTAAGGCAGTAGGTCCCGAGACCACCTTCTTTTCAATCGCCTCGGAGGGTCATCAGGAGTATGTAAGGAATATAGATTACGGACAAGGGGGTTTGTGTGGCAGATGGTTTTAAATAAAAAGAGGTGTATCTATACCGCGCAATTTCTGCTACAATTGGGATGATAAGGTAATTATGGAGGAGTGGATAACAGAAAAACACAATTTGATTTTACTGCCATACCGTTAAGAATCGGACAATGAGTCATTTGCAATTTTTGTTCTAATTGAGGTTCAGTATCTGCCCTCACGATAAGATGAGAAATGTATTAGATAAGGTAAGTGCAAATAAACATTTATAAAATCTTGAACGATATTAAATTATCTTCCAAGTGATTTTTGATCTGTAGAAATATTCAAAGAAATTTAAAAAAAGTTAATAATCGTATGTAAAGAATAACTGAATTGATAAAAATTATTACTTACTCCAAACAACCCTAACATAAATTCCATATTATGACTATTTGTGGTCGTTCGCTTGTGGTTACCAGTTATTATGAGCTATATATAATAAAGATATGATAAATACTTTAATAAATACGAAAGTTTTAATAAAGCGGGAAATATATTATAAAACTGTCCGCATGGCATAATAATTCGTAAGGTAGTTAAGTGGAAGCATCCCCAAGGGCCATATAGTGTGGATATACGCTACACTTTCATTATTATAACCTTAGCAATCAACTTAACACCACCTGTCGTTATAAAATTCACACGGGTCGTAATTAAATTTTATTACAACTTCCTTTAAATTTTATTTCATAGTCTAGCCGTAGCATAAGTTGGTTTTATATCACTATAAACCGCTTTTCGACTATGAAAGAAGCCGCAAATGTGAAACTTTAAAATTAGTTCAATTGCAATCACGATATAAGAAGAACGTTTACATAGTCTGGGTCACCTAAACTTTATATCAGTCTCATAATTTAATAATCATTATGACCATAAGAAATGCGGCATGTCAGACTATTTGATTGTGAATTAAACGTACTCCAATTACATGAAATGTGTCTACAATATTGTAAAATATTTCTTTCTTTTTTCCTTCGTTTTTTTATAAGAAATAATTTTTATAGTTTATATTTATACATTTCTTTCTACAAAAAATATATATACTTTTTCGCTTCTATAATTTGTGGAATTCTCTATCTTCTCTTATCCGCCATGCTGCTTCTCTCTCCTTATTCTAATTCCAACTTTTCCAATACCTTTTATTATCACAAAAAGACGCTTAAAAACTATGATATTTATATTTCTGACATCTCACTTTGAAAGAAGGGTAATATTTGTTCACTTTCTATACTTAAACGCTGTTATCTATTAATTTATTTATAGTTTTGTTCAACAAAATATTTTCTAAGAATTGTTTTTATTTTATTTTATCATTGTATACATAATTTTTTGTTTATATACGTGTATGCGTTTGTTTGTTCGTTTAACGTCACTTTTATGCTGCTATGGCTAATCGGACGATGCTACAGTGGGAATCCTAAATTTTTCCTATCGAGGTTTTATTAGGATAGGGATCTCCCAGAAGATCTCCCCTTTTTTTATTAACAAATTCATCTCAGGATTAGTTGGAGATGTGAAAAAAGTCAAGAAATTAAGAGACGGGACACTATTGGTAGAAACAGCAAGACGACAACAATCCGAAGTTTTATTACAATGCACGGATTTTGGAGGGCAATTTCCGATACAAGTCGTCCCCCATAAAACCTTAAATTATTCTAAAGGCGTCATTAGATGCTTCGATTTCCAATACCTTGAAATAGAAGAAATAATGCAAGAATCAGGTTCAGTGATAAAAAACATTGTTCGAATTAAAATTAAAAAAGGCGGAACAGAAATAAATACTAACTCATACATTATCACATTCCCAACGCCTAATCTACCAGATAATATAAAGATCGGATATGAAACGATCAAGGTCCAGCCATACCTCCCTAATCCGAAAAGATGCTTCAAATGTCTCGGCTTTTCTCATCCAACAGCACTATGCAAAAAAGCAGCCGTTTGCATTCAGTGCGGAAAAGGCCAAACATGGAGAAAATGTAAGGTGTGGCTTGGATCCAAAATGTGTAAATTGTGGAGGCCCGCACAATGCGCTAAATCGTAATTGCCGGGAATTTCTGTTACATAAGGAGATCAAAAATATTCAATTTTCTCTAAAAATATCATTTAGCGAGGCAAAAAACATTTATAAACAAAGAAATCCGACCCGTTCTAACATATCTTTTGCTGAATCCGCTAAGAAAAACACTAAACCCGTCGAAACAAAAGAAATAGGAACTCAGGTTAACCTTTTATCTTCAACTGGGGAAACGCTCAAAATGTCAACTGAGGATAGTACCCAAACGGCAGTAATGCATATTACGGAATCAGAAATCAGAATGGATAATACCATTGCCTCTACCCTGTCCCCTGCACCTCTTCCTACACCCCACCCATCCCCCTCTTCTGTCAACTCCCTGCCAAATCTGGCAACTCCTATCACCTCTGTTAACCATCTTGCGCTCACTCCCAATCATCTGCCTGTTCGAACTAGAAGTGTAACAAGGACGGAAAGAATACTCTCATCTTCCTTTCAGCCTCCTATTGCTCAATCAACAACATCCACAGCCTCCACTTCAACAACCTCTGATGAAGATACCTCAGAAAACATTTCGTGTGAGGATACAGTTGACGACCAACAGTATAAAAAAGTAATATACAAGAAAATGAATAAGAAGGATCAACCGAAGTCCAAAGAAAACAAGAATAAACAATGCCAATGATAAGATCCAGTTATTTAACAGTTAATAAACGTACTCTACCTCTTCTTTATGAACTATTATGACCCTAATTCAATGGAACTGCAATGGAGTTAAAATACATTATAATGACTTAAAAATATTACTCAGAGACATGGACCCGGTCTGTATAAGCCTCCAAGAAACTCACTTAAAACCTTCAGACATATTTTTGATAAAAGGCTTCGAAATTTTAAGAAAGGACAATGATAACAGTGAACGCGCTTTTAGGGGAGTAGCTCTCGCTATTAAAAAAACGGTATATTCACAACAAATAGAAATAGATTCACCTCTTCAAGTTGTAGCAGCCAGAATTCACTTAGGCATTAGTTTTACGGTTTGTAATGTATATCTTCCTCAAGAAATGCAATAAAGATGGAACATCTTATTAATATCCACCAGCAGCTTCCTAAACCAGTCATCTATACTGGCGACTTCAACGGCCATAATCCACTTTGGGGATGTAAAGATATGAATGGACGAGGTCGAATGATCGAAAGGTTTATAAATTCAACCAATCTTCTAACTTTAAACACAGGAGAGCCAACCTTCTTGAGTTCCACTTATGGCACCTTTTCAGCAATTGATCTCTCTCTATGCAGCCCATCTCTATACCACATCATAGACTGGACAGTACTACCGGAACTTTATGGTAGCGACCACTTTCCTATACAATTGAAACTGTCAAACACATTTTATACATACAAAAGGAAGCCAAGGTGGGTAATTGAAAAAGCTGATTGGCCAAGATTTTCGTCTTTAGTAAGTCTACCTCTAGAATCAGCAAATAATCTGGACATTGATAGAGGATGCCAAGCCATAACAGAAGTCATTCTCTTGGCCGCTGAAGCTTCCATAACCAAAACCAAAGGATTTTCCAAACGACCATCTGTCCCTTGGTTCAATAAAGAGTGCAAAGAAGCAATAAAAAATCGCAGAAAAGCTTTTTATAAATTTAGAAAAAATATGAATCCTGCAAACCTTATCGAATATAAAAAGCAAAGATCAATATGTAGAAGAACATTGAACTGTAATAAAAGGGACTCATGGAAATCTTTTGTAGAATCTATCAATTCTTCAACTCCGGCTAATATAATTTGGAATAAAATTAGGAAGATCAAAGGAATAGGTTCTCCAACGGTATACACATTATTAATAAATGAGAAATTGTGTGACGATCCCGAAGTAGTAGGAAATAGTTTTGCTGATTATTATTCAGAAATATATAATGAACCGACAGCTAGCGGGCGAGCAGAGAATCTCGACTTCTCAACCTCAGATACGAATTTGGTCTACAATACGCCATTCACGATGTGGGAGCTTCAGACTGTGTTAAAGAGTGTTAAGGGTTCTTCACCAGGCCCTGATAATATCCACTACTCCATGATTCAACACCTTCCGAACAACACATTAACCTGGCTACTAAATTATTATAATCATATTTGGGAGACTGCCGATTTTCCTGACGTCTGGCGCCAATCAGAGGTGATTCCAATTTTGAAAAATGGTCAAGATAAGAGATACCCTACAAGCTACAGGCCAATTTTCTTAACCAGCTGCTTGTGCAAAGTTATTGAACGAATGTAAATAAAAGACTTACTTGGATTCTGGAAAACAATAATTACATACAAAATTTTCAGTGTGGATTCCGTAAAGGTAGATCCACAATGGATCATTTAGTTCAAATGGAGGCGGAACTCCAATACACATTTATTCAGGATGAACAAGCCATCGCTATCTTCTTTGACATGCACAAGGCATTCGACAAAACCAATATTAATTTAATCCTGAAAAAGTTAATGTCGCTAGGATTCCGAGGTAACATGCCAAACTTCATTAGTAAATTTCTTAGCCATCGCTATTTCAAAGTTCGATAAGGGAATTCGTTGTCCATGCCACATGAACAAAAAAATGGTGTCCCACAAGGTTGCGTTCTTAGCACAACGCTTTTCATTCTCGCAATCAGTGACCTGGCCACCAATTTACCTCGTGGAGTCAAACCAATGCTGTTTGTAGACGATCTGGCAATCTTCTGTCGATCCAAAGATTTGCTATCGATAACAGATAAGTTACAAACTTCATTAAATCGATTAAACGAGTGGTCACAAAACTCTTGTCTGAAGTTTTCGGAAGCTAAAACAAAATGTTTGTATTTCAGTAGAAGAAGAAATCTCCCCGACCTACCAGACCTCCTACTTAACAACGTCCCTTTACCCTACGTAAATAGTTGTAGATTCTTGGGATTGGAATTTGATAGACGCCTTACGTGGGAAAATCACATAAAATCTCTGAAAGAAAAATGTTTAAAAAAACTTAATATACTTAAAGTCTTAACTGGAACAAGTTGGGGTGCAGATCGCATCACTTTACTCAAGATATACTTATCAATAATATGTACAAAGATGGAGTATGGCTGCTTTGTCTTTGGCTCGGCAAAAAGGGACAATCTGGCTAAACTCGATGTAGTACACCATGCAGGCATACGAATTGCTACAGGAGCTTTCAGGACCAGCCCTTCTCTAAGTCTTTGTGCAGAATCTGGCTTACCACCACTATCCTACCGACGCGATAAATTGGCCATAAACTATATCACAAAATTAATCACACAAGCTACTCACCCTGCTCACGTATACATCTTTAAATCCAAATATTCGGCGAAATTTCAACTAAAGACCAATCCAACCTTACCATTAGCAGAAAGAATGTCGTCCGTTGTTAACGAGTTAAAATTAATCAATATAACATCCATAGAAAACAAAACACCACCATGGACATTTCTGAGACCCCATGTATATCTTGAGTTGGCTAAATATAGTAAACAAAATTCCAAATTAATAAATTTTAAAGACCGATTTGAGAAGATAATCAGCGCATTGTCCAGCCACAACCTAATTTTCACAGATGGTTCTAAATCAGACTCATCCACTGGCTCAGCTTTCGTCGCATCAAAATGCACCTACAAGTCGAAACTACATCAATATTGTTCCGTATATACAGCTGAAGTGAATGCGATCGCAATGGCCCTTGATTATTCCAGAACACTCCCAATAGAGAACTTCACCATAGCCTCAGATTCATTGAGCGCTCTAAAAGCACTACAGAATATGCATTCCAGTCATCCAGGAATTTTAAGAATCCTGGAATTAACCAAAGTAATGGCTGAAAATGGGAAAAGAATCAATTATGTGTGGATACCAGGTCACATGGGGATAAGAGGGAATGAAATGGCAGATAAGGCTGCTAAAGAGGCTCTAACTCTCCCTGGTCGTGGTAGGGCACTGCTCACACCATCAGAGCTAGCACGCCCTCTTATAGAAAATTTATGGAAGAAATGGGATGAAGCAGGGAAAAATAGTTATCCAAGCAAATTGAAAACCATTAAGAAAGAAGTGAAGTATTGGAAAACCTCAAGTCGCAGCAACCGCAGGGAGGAGGTGGTCTTGGCCCGCTTGAGAATAGAGCACACAAGGTTAACACATGGGCATTTAATATGTAAAGAGTTGCCCCCAAGATGTCAGCATTGTAGGGAAATCCTAACAATTACCCATGTGTTCGAGGAATGTCCCTTCTACACTAGACAACTGGACCAAAAGGGAATACCTCACAATGTCGCGGTTGCATTAGGAAACGATGGGAATAGAATTGACCAATTAATGTGCCTCCTTTCTGAAATGGACTTTTATAAGAGGATTTGAGGACTTACTTTATGTTTATTTATTTCTATTTATCTTTATTATTATTATTATTTTTTTTTTCCTTCAATATTGTCTACTAATATAACTTGATATATGTTTATTCTTTTACTAACGCTGTCGTATTTATTTTTATTATAGATTATTCTTATTCTTATTATCTGTTTAAATCAATATTATTATTTAATATTGAAACAAAAAAAAAAAAAAAAAAAAGTTTGTCTAAATTAATTTTCTAAAATGAGCGTATCCGGCACTACTTATGAGTGTATTATTTGTAAATTATGTATTATCTGTATGTATGTATTCATGTATTATGGATTCATTACTTATTATGTATATGATTATTGTCTATTATGTACTATTATTTGTTCATAATGTATTCGTTCATTTTGTATTATTATTATTTGTTTTAGTGTATTATTATCATTTGTTATATTGGTTCATTATTTATTTTAATTAATATTATTATTTAATATTTCAACTAAAACCATAATTGTCTGTTTTTAAAAAAACGTGTATTTTATAGTGAGTTAGGTGTTATATATCTAAGTGTATCTTATACTGAGTGTATCTGGCACTGATGACCAAGATGTTTTGTGCCAATAAATAAAACAAAAACAAAACCAAAACGAGTACCTGACATCGCACAGACCACCTTTTAACGTCCCCTCCGAAGGACGGCATAACTAAGGATTTTTTACTCCCATTAAAAAATCCTAGGGCCACCCGTGGGACGTGTATGCGTGTGTGATATACACACACATATTAACCCATAATTGTAATTAGTAAATAATTATGGTCCTTCTGTCTGTTGGCCAGACATGTTGTATATTTTAACTGTACAAACCTGTTATTCCTAGGGTACCCAGTCACAGAATAAAAATTATTTTCTATTTCTATATGTTTCTCTCTTTCTCTTTCTCTCTCTCTCTCTCTCTCTCTCTTCTATATATATATATATTATATTATATATAAAACATCATTTAGTCCCTTATTTATTTCAACTAAGAAGAATAACATATGGAACATGCATATTACTTTTTCGGCAATATTCTTTCCATCTCCGTTATTCTTTCATCTGCCCATTGTATACTTTCTAGCTTATTCTTCCCTACTACAAAAACTTTTGAATTTTTAACTGTTGCTGCGATGTCTCCCCCATTGTAATATATATATATATATATTAAAAAAAAACAAAAACAATGCTATAAAATTCGTAAAAGTCTTAGATCAATGAAAATAGCAGAAAAAAATCGTTAATAATATATAATATATATAATATATATATAATATATATATATATATATATATATATATATATATATATATATATATGTACAGTTTCCAGGCCAGTGACAGTGTAAGGAAATGGTTTGTAGATATCCTATTAATTGAGGTGAGTGAGCCTTTTGAGAGCCTCCTGCCCCAAACAGATCCACGGCTGATTTGACAGAACAAATAATTATCCTACCCCAGCTGTATTCGAATCAGGTCCTTAGGATTTTTATCGCAGTCAGCCAAAACTATCCTCTTTCATTTCTACTTTCATTAAGTAGAAACCTCTGATGTTACATAAATGAATCTTATAACCAATTAAAGAGAATAGAGCAAGAATATATAGGTAGGTAATTTTTGTCCCCAAATATGTCAATAGTAACATCTCTACATATATAAAATGATACCGCAATCCTTGGTTTTCGCTAACTCCTAAACCACAAGACGAATTTAGATGCGGTTTTCACTATCAATTAGGCCATTCATTCCTGAAGGTTTACAAGAAAAAAAACAACAATATAATTTAGCTTTCATAAAGTCATCGAAAAATTATATCTGAAATATAACATTCCTGCATCCATATTTATGCCATCACTGTCCTTAAATGATCCCTCAATTCACCATCAGTTTTTGCCTACAGCTGCAAAATTTCAATACTAAACAGAACTAAAGAGAGCTACGGGAATCACCTTAGAAAAATTCCTCTTTTTATAGGCAATTATTCATCTTAACTCAGTCCATTTCATTTTGGTATACACAGTGAGACCCTCCAAATTTGTATAAGGCCCTCTGGTAAACATTATATAGTCTGGTCGATTTTGTAGACTTACAGAACTTCCAAAAGCCGATCATGCCGAACCGAATCTAACGCTTTACGACAGTCAATCCAAGATAAAGCAATGCTTCGAGATCCTTTTTTTACTTGAGTAGCTTTAAACAGAAGTTCTTTACAACCTCTAGAGCCTGCCCTAGTCACCAGCTGCTCTGCTTCCATGATATCCTTTCCCTGAATCTAGACTGTCAGCTTGTTTCTTATGTAAGCCGTTAGTAATTTGTACACTGAACCCGTGACCTTTTAGCATAGAAGGCTATTATTCTAGCCACCCTGCTACAGATAATCCCTAATAGAAAGTTCTTCAAGCATCAGAATA
The DNA here is from genome assembly GCA_023052935.1 of Piezodorus guildinii. NCBI lineage: Eukaryota > Metazoa > Arthropoda > Insecta > Hemiptera > Pentatomidae > Piezodorus > Piezodorus guildinii. The sequence continues at coordinate 22,586,763 of CM041298.1, read as the reverse complement.
TTCTAATATATTCTTATATTATTTAATTTAAAACAAATATTAATTTCTAACGAAACTGAATATATTGGGTTGTGTCACATGAAATGTCTGTTTTCAAGGTAAAGGATTTTAATAAAAAATACTAAAGGAAAACAAGATAATTTTATTTGAAGTATTTACCTTCTTTTTTTACACATTTTTCCCAACGTGACACCAATTTTTTTATCCCCGATCTAAAAAACTCTGAGCTTTGAAGTGAAACAAAATCTGAAAACGCACTTTTCACTTGATCATTATTTTCAAAATGTTTTCCTTTAAGGAAGTTGACTAAATTCCTGAACAGGTCGTAATCGGTGGGAGACAAGTCGGGAGAATATGGTGGGTGCGGAAGAACTTCGTAGACCAGTTCTTTCAATTTTTGCACGGTATGTTTTGAAACATGAGGTCTTGCTGCCGCTCAGTGAGATCATGAGGTACCCATGTATCGAGCTTTTTTACTTTCCCAATGCATTTTAAATGTCTGGAAACGGTAAATGCACTTGCATTTAGTTGTGCTGAGAATCCTTTAACTGTTTGGTAGGAGTTTCCTTCTACTGTATGTTTGAGGACATCGTTGTCTGTTACGGACCGAGGTCTTCCTCGGGGCAAGTTTTCAAAGTCGGTATCCCCAGCTGAAAACTTAGCAAACCAACGGCGAATGGTCCGTTCATTAACACTCTCTTTCCCAAACGCCTTGCAAATATTTCTAGCGGCCTCAGCTGCTGAATGGCCGAGTTTAAACTCGTGCAAAAATATTACTCGAAAATCGCGTTTCCATGTTCATATTTGGAGGTATACTAAAAAGTGGGTAATTGATTGGGAAGCTGAATGTTTATAATACAAAGGTGGAGGATTACTAACTGTTTACTTTGAATATGCAAACATTCGGAAGAAAACAACAGTGAGCTGCAAAATCCTTTATGTATTTCAGAAACTATAAAAACGGACATTTCTTGAGAAACAACCCAATAATTCTTTAACTTTTTTTTTAACTAACTTTATTTGATGGTTTTAAATTGATTTTAAGAACCCAAGTAAGTAAAAATAGTGTGTTTACCGCACCAATCGTTAAAAATATCTATTAATTATTATAGAGTTATTCTTTAAAATGAGGAGCGGTGTGGTCCAGTGGATAGAACAGTAGTCTATTGTGCTCCGGGTCCTGGGTCCGAATCCCGGTTGTTACAGAATATTATTTATTCCGTTATTTCAGCCGAGGGGCGTATGGGTCACCCAGCCTCTATAAAGTGGGTACCCAAAAATGGGAAAACCATAAAAATCACGGCGGCTTAGAGTGATCACGTCCGAATAACCTCATTGCACGGTCTTGGGTCTAGAAACAGTACAAATATATATGTACTCCTTCCTATTCCAGTTTTCACACGTCTTAGGGTCCCCTAAGTCCAAATGACCAAGTTCCGCAAAAATGTCTGTGTCCGTGTGTGTGGTAAGTCTAGCACAAAAAAAAAAATGTAGTACAATACTGAAATTTTATATTTAAGACAACTGTCCACCCGATGTTACAGCAATTTTTTCACCAAAATCAGATCACCATATTAGCCAATTCATACCTTGCATTTTGGATCTTTTTACGATTTTCTCAAAACGGCTCTAAAGATTTTTATTAAGCCCCCTATATCGATGTAAAATTTTATCGGTTGTGCTTAAATGCCGATATTTTAAATTTTCATCCTTTAAAGAACCTTTAATTTTGCAGAATCTATAAAAAATAACATATCTTCTATTTAGTACTGATAAAAAACGGATAAATTCATAAGTTGAACGAATACAATATCCAATTAAGGGAGAAAAGTGGAAACATATTGTTTTGTGCAATTTTGGTGTTTTTTAACAAAAAAAAACAGTAACATACAATAGACGTATAATATACCGTTGTAAAGCTAAAGATTTTAGAAAAATTAATATCTTGTACACAAAATTGTAAAAGTTAATCGAGAGTGATGAAAGGCCAATAAAAATCTTCAAAGATAATAATATAATAAATTATTTAATAAAACGCATGTTTCTATTAATAATCATTGTAATTAATTCTTTGACAATTTGTTTTTAAATTATTATATATTATTTAAATTATTATATATTATTTATATTTATTTTAACAAGAGGAAAGTGAAAGTCGTGTGTTGCGCACACTACATTTTTATACTGTAAAATGAAGTTTCATTAAAATTATTATTAAATAAATTCTTTAAATTATTTCAGAGTGAAAATTTTCAACTTTCTTGTTTAAATTTCAACTGGTTTAAAAAAAAAGCTTTATGAAATTGTCACCTGTTAAAGGCAGAGAAGCGGAATAGAAGAATAGGGCCGCCCTAGAATAAGTTGTTCATTGATTAAAACTTTGTCAATGAAGCCTACCTCCCACCAGCTGCATATGTGGCTCAAGACAAATCCAAACTTTTTTCAACTTCCTTGGCTATTGCAGTGCTAACTTCTCCCTTCGTGTAGGTTCTAGGGCTCTGTCTCAGTCCCTATCACTTTTTTTTTTTTTTTCTAACACAAGGTAAATTCTTTCCTGTTATTGGAAATTTCAGAAATTCCAAGTCTACGATATAGAAGAGGAGTGGCATGTAAAAGCCAGGTTTTGAAAGAGCTACTAAGATTACGGGTATTTTGTAGTTTTGAAACGAATTCGGTTATTGATATTATTTTTATGTGACACCACTGATTCCAAAAAGTACCATATACAGTAAACCCTCGTTTTAACAAACTCCATGGGACCAACAAATTCTCTGTCCGTTATAAAAGAATACGTTATATCCGAAAAATATATTGAATGTATATTACGTATATGTCTTGGGATAAATTCAGGTGGTTAAAAAGAAATATTTTCAATACAGCATTCGCTTTCAGGCACATGTTTATTTAGAAACTACAAAAGCAGTTAAAACTGCACTATGTATATATAACTGGCGTGTAAAGGTGAACGAAGCCAAATGTAAACATATAACCTTTACTCTTAGACGAAAATCCTGTCCGCCAGTTTATTTCAATCATTACCAATTCCTCTCTCAGATACAGCCCGAACCTATCTCTCAAACCGTTCCTTCCGAGTTCGCTGTGGTGTAGAATTTTCTAACCTTTATCCAGTTGAGGCCGGTGTTCCTCAAGGCAGTGTCTTGGGACCTGTCCTATACATCCTTTACACTGCCGATATTCCTACACATCCTGATACTTTTCTGGCAACTTTTGCTGACGACACCGCCATCCTATCATCCAATTCCAATCCTGAAACAGCATCCTTAAACCTTCAGAGACACCTTTTCCTTATCGAACACTGGTGTAATAACTGGCGTGTAAAGGTGAACGAAGCCAAATGTAAACATATAACCTTTACTCTTCGACGAAAATCCTGTCCGCCAGTTTATTTCAACTCATTACCAATTCCTCTCTCAGATACAGTCCGGTATCTTGGCTTACTGTTAGACAAAAGATTGACTTGGAACCCACATACAAGACTTAAAAGACAAGAACTCAACCGACGATTTGGACAATTATACCGACTACTCAACAGAAAATCTGAACTTACAGTTGAAAACAAATTATTAATCTACAAGACAATACTGAAGCCCATCTGGACCTATGGACTTGAACTGTGGGGGACAGCTAAACGTACTAACATCAAACGCATTCAATCCTTTCAATCCAAAGTCCTCCGTACAATAGTAAATGCTCCTTATTATGTCTCCAACTATACCTTGCACCACGACCTTAATGTTCCATTTATTTCAGACCTAATTCCATCCAAATTTTTCAAATTCCACCAGAACCTCATTCATCATCCTAATCCTCTAGCTCAATCCCTATCCAGCTCCACTCATCCATACAACCCACCTAGAAGGTTGAAACGGCAGTGGCCCCGCGACCTTTCGCGAATATATTTAATTGGAGTTCTAGCACTGGCTAGATTCTCCACTCAATGTGATGTATGTATGAGTGTGTGTATGTGTATATAGGTATAAGTGAATTCATTATTGTGTATATATTTTATTGTAATTTTATGCTGTGTAAATGTAGTATGTATGATATCTTTCAGCACTACTATTGATGTCCAAATTGGGACAGATTGTAATTTTACTCAATAAAAAATTGTTGTTGAATGTACATATATCTATCTTATTTCACATTTTAAATAATAATTTAAGATTAACATAAAACATCATTAAAAATACAAAACTTAAAAAGGAACTTACAATGACAAAATCACAGAAATTCATATAATGTTAAAATGAAAAAAAAAAAGGTTTGCACATCCCGATGAAGACTCAACGGAGGCATGGATTTTATCTTTAATAGCGATAATCGTTGATAGAGGAGATTTTTATATCCCGTATTTTTCCGCAATTTTCGATTTCGAATCAATTTTTTTATCCACTTCTTGGAGAATCACCAACCTTGTAGTTAAACCAATGGATTTTCTCATGACCTCATAGAAAACTCGAATTAAAGCAAGTAATAAAAGCAATAAAAATAGAAAAACTAGCTGAAACACTAGAAACAAGAAGCTGTCACAGACTGTGAATCACAGAATTGAGCTAAATATAGGAAAGAGGTAAGGATTTGGACAGAAAGGCGCCGCTCTTTACTGGGGATTAAGACGTTTCGTAATTTTTTTCTTCTTTATTTTTTGTAATAACCGAATAAATTCAATTCTGAGGTCCACAAAAGTATTTCGTCAATTCGTTATAAACGAGAAGAAAGCATAGTTTTCTATTCATTTTTCAAGGACCGCAACGATAGTTCGTTATAAACGGGTGTTCGTTGAAAAGAGAGTTTACTGTATTGGAAATTGCCGACCTCCGCGGTCAAAGGGCTGATAAGGGAAGCGCCCGAAATCGTCTAATAGCTGGGTCTATGAAGCTTCCCGGGGTACCGCGAGGAGGAGGGGGGCAACGGAGGTAGATAAATGCCTTTTGAACATTTGCTGACAAAGGCATATTAATATTTCCTTGAATAATATAATTGTTGGGATGAGTGACATTAAAACGAAACAAAAGAAAGATGGGTTAATGCAGACTCGATCCCGTATCGAAAAGAGCTGGTTTTGAGTACTTAACATTAAAATTTAAAAAAATGGGTAATATTAAATAAAAGGATAAACTTGAAAGTAAAGAAAATAAATAAAAGTTTAATAAAAAAATGAGGAAAATTTACAATAAATATAAAAACCATTTGATTTATAAAAAAATCTTCTATTAACCAAACTGTAAAAAAAAGTTTTAAAATTGGGTTAGTATGTTAGTACTACTACGAATGGTACAAAAAAAACGAACAAAGATAATGAAAGAAAAAAAATTATGAAGGATAGTTATCTATCCATAAATTCTTGAGTCCCGCTCGACGGGTAGGCGATTCTGGAAGGACGGTGATCCTCTGGAAGGACGGTTATCGTCAAAAATACGAGATGAAGTCCTGATCAAAAATTGATTTGACGATGCCAAACGAGAGAAGCGTGTTTGAGAAGGCTCATTATTCATAATTATTAAAGCATTATAGCATATATAAAGCTAAATGCATAACAGTACAGACCGCTGCGCATTCGCCAGTTTAGGGCATGGGATGTCAGCATGTTGGTAACAACAAACCATCACCTGAAATGATATGTTTTTCCCCTGCCAAAAAGTTTTCTCCTTAAAAATATATAAATATATGTCCCTACGTTTTACTGCATGTGGTGGTATACGAACTTCCTGGCTCATACGATGAATTTCTGGACCTTAACACAAACGCTTTCCGGAAATCCAATCTACCGCCGGCTGCCGACTGTTTAGGAAACGTGGATCGGATGGCTATAGAAATTTATTTGAGGGGGACGGGGGTCGAAGTGTTATGGTGAAGTTATAAATGAGGCCGCTAGGGTTCGCTGGAAGAATGGTCCAAGCTGAACAAAGCGAATGGAGTCTCCTTCTTGCTAAAAGGGTTCCTATTACTCCGCACGGCACCTCTTTTTTTTCTCTTTTTTTCGTTTTTTTTTTCTAAAAAAAGGCCGGTGAGGTGGGTGCAGCTTATCCTAATAGGATCTAAGGGCGGACGATTGAGTGTGCCACTGTGTTGGGCCCCACCTCACTGATAAGATTCTCGATACATTCCCCAGAGCTTTGCATATTCCTCCCCCACTTTATGCACGAATGTATTTCCCGTTCCGAATTGAAACCTGACCACTATTTATATTTTAGAACATTATTAAATATTTTCCTCAAGTCATTTGTTTGTTTGTTATATGTTGAAGACGAAAAACATCTAGATCATTATAGCCCGATCCAGATAATAATTCTACAATGATCATTTTATAAATTAAAAAATAAATATAAGTAAGTAAAAAAAAAAGAAGAAAATAATAATAATAACAATACAGTAAAAAAAACAAACAAAAAAAACTAGCATTTCAGATTAAGTAGAATCTATATAAAAAAATTAAGAAAGAGAAATTCTGCTCGGAAACACAAAATACAATGTTAAAAATGAAATTGGTGGGTAATGCCACGGATGTAGTTTCTGGTAGACACCGCTGCATCATCACTGGTGTTCTATGCCAGTTTCACCATGCGACATTGTTTTGCGTTTCGGAGCAGAACTTTTGTTATTTATTATTTATGTAGATTCTATCTAATCTGAAATGCTAGTTTGTCATATAAATGTATAAACTACAATATGTATATTTGATACAATAAATTTAAGAAAAATAAATAACAAAAATACACTACAAAAACACATTTATGATTGTATCTCGCTTCGAGGCAGTACTTCATAATGGTTTATCATTGGGAAAATCAAGATAGACATCAAAATAATTTAATATGTCAATTTTTTTCTGGTCTTTCTATTGAAGAAATTTCTATTGTCAACAATGCGTTCTTCTTTGCCAAAAGCATAGAAATCAATTTACGGTTTTGAAATTTTGTCCACAAAAACTAGAAACAAAATTAAAATTTGTAAAGTAATTTGCACTTCATTATGTTGGTTATTTATTGAGTTATTTAAAATAATTTTAATTTTTTCGACATTTTTTGAAATATCTTGAAAAATCACCAAATCGTTATATGAAACCCAAAGTTTACTTAAAGTTATCTAATAAAGATTCTAATCAATGTTAAATGCAGGAAATATAGATATATAAAGACGTATATAAGAATAATTAGTTACAGAGACGTTTCTCTGAAAATATCGACAAAACCTACATATTTTCATGATATAAAAATGAGCTAAAAATATACCAATCATACCATTGAAAGTGAATTTAATAAGGAACAGCATGACATTAAAATGGCTGATATATCTTAAACAGAACGACCAGTGCAGACATTTGTCCCGAAAAAGTGCGTTTGGAACCACTGTGCGTCAGTGAGAGAATTGAGACGTTGATTTCCAAAAGGTACTATATCCACTTTAGAGAATTTTACAGGAAACGCAAAAATCTGTCATTTATTTATTATTGGCCTAATTTACGTGACTCTTTTTTTATTAAAATCGAAAGTTGATTTATAAAGGTGTTACCAACTCATTTTTCCAAATTATTGCACTTTTCCGATGACTTTTAAACAATATAATATGGATTTAGTACTTTTTGGAACGAAACATGGATATAGTACTTTTTGGAACGAATTAAAAGGGATATAGTACTTTTTGGAAGAATATAACGCGAGGTAAGTTGGTAACAGTCACTATAACCTTCCTGATCCAACATTACCGATAACTAACGTCTTTATATCGTTAATTACTAAGTTATGTATATTTCCTTATTCTCCCTCTGAGAAACATCTTTCTTTGTTGGTTAATTACATTGATTATCTATTATTCATAAAGAAAGTGAATATTCAAAGGACAATATATCTATTTATGGCACTATAATAAGAAAGTATGTAATTATGAAGTTTGTTTTGAACTTGTATTTACTATTTGTGTGAATTTAGCAAATTTAATTATATTATTAACGACGTGTATACAATATTTAACCATAGATACTGATAAATAATAACTTTTGAGCTTTTATTTTACATAAAAAAATCGACTACTAAGTTAGATCATGCACGGATTTTCTTCACATATTTAGTAAGTTCGTGGAATGCTAATTCCAACTATTTGCTGCATAAAATACCATTATTCTATTAAAATGTAAGTTTCTGAAAAATTTCAAACCAAATTTATGTTGCTGCAAGAAGAAATACTATGAAAAAACTTAATTTAATTGACAACCTAAAAGAACCAAAGCGACGCAACTAAGTTGTTTCAAATAGCCTAAAAACTGATTATTAGGTTAAAACCAGTGATCAAAATAATAGCGGTGATTCAAGACGTGCTCAATGAACCAATAAAAATGCATAAAATGATGAAAACAATAAATTAATGGTGATATATTACGCGGTTAGGTGCTTCTGCCGTTTAGTAGGAAATATAGTACCTTTTGGAAGGAAATGAAATGAAAGGTTATATCTGTTTACATAGGATATAGTACCTTTTGGAACGAAACATGGATATAGTACCTTTTGGAATGAAATAAAATGTGGATTTAGTACCTTTTGGAATGAAATGAAATTTTTAAAGACTTTTTTAAAGGATTTTTATGTTTCTTGGATAAAATTTGATGACGGATTTAGATAAAACCAAACCATTAGAATACAAATATGTGAAAATATCAACTTTGAAAAAAATGTCCTTTAGTACCTTTTGGAAATCAACGTCTCAATTGTTCCCGAGATCGGGGACTTGGGGTTTTTACGATGATCATTGATGGTAACATTTGATGATGTAGACATCTAACCATTCGGTTCGATAATAAATGACGAAAGGCATAGAACTACTAAAATATATTAGATTGATAAAGGGAGGATGGAAAAGACAATACCAATTCAGAAAAAAAGACAATACCAGCGGAATTAGGAAATAAAACTGAACTGCCTAGCTTTTACCCTAACGGTCAGAGAAGCTCCTTAAAGTGGAATATCATTATCAAATCCTCTTTTCTTAGTCCCTTTCTTCGGCCTCACCTTCTTTAAACATTGGTGGGTCTCTAAATAGAATAAATTATATAAAACTTATGCTCCTAAGAAACTATTTTTCAACGGGTATTTGACTCTTAACTACTTTTACTCTCACTTACCTACATATGAAATATATAGTAAGGGGAAGTATTGCGATTGTGATAATTTCGAATTCCAGTTTTCAACGGAAATTCACGTTTTCTTAGGGTCCCCTGAGCCAAAAGTCCCACCAAAAGGTTTGTCTGTGTGTCCGTGTGTGGTAAGTCTAGTGCAAAAAAGAAAAGTCGTAGGTAACTGAAATTTCATATTTTTTTTAGTTTTATTTATTAATTTATTGAAATTTACAACTGTATTAGTAAATACATCAAGTAAATTGGCTCATAATATAGATAATATACATGAAAAGACATGAAAAGAATATGCCCATTGGCAACACTCCACTAGGTAATCTACACTAGAAGGTCTCGAGGCCATCTTCTTTTCAGACGCCTCGGAGGATTGTCAGGAATGGTAGAGGAAGCTAGGATTGAAACTAGTGGGTTAATGTGAGAGTGGAGTTTGTCATGAAAGGAATGATACCTCGTACGGGCCAAATCAGCAACATATGGGACGTTAAGGTCTTTATGGATGAGTTTGTTGGTGACAAAATAAGGAAAATTGAGGATTTTTCGAAGGATTTTGTATTGTAGGGATTGAATACGAGAAGAATTTGATGGTTTAGTAGAGCCCCTATGCTCAACTCCGTACGTCCAAATAGGCCTTATGATGGTAATATATATGAGCCTTTTGTAGTTAAGTGGAAGGTTAGAGCGTCTGTCCACTAAGTGTTGAAGTAAGCGAAAGCGTTGGGCAGTTTCCTGTCGTTTCAGTCTTGTGTGCGGATTCCAAGTTAGTCGTTTGTCAAGTAGGAGTCCTAGATAGCGAATCTGTTCAACCGGGACTAGCGGAATATTATTAAAGGACACTGTAGGACAGGATGTTGTAGGTTTACGACGAAGGGTAAAGGTAATTTGGTGGGATTTGTTGGAATTGATTTTGATTCTCCAATTCTGACACCATACTTCAAGGTCTCGGATGTGGGATTGAAGAGTTTGAGAGGCAATAGTAGGATCATTATTGACTGATAACACACAAGTGTCATCAGCATAGGAATTTCATATTTAAAACGACAATATGCCCTAGACGTTACAGCAACTTTTTCATTAAAATCAGCTTACCAGAAGAGCCACTTTATACTATGCATTTTGGACCTTTTTACGATTTTCTCAAAAACGTCTATAACGATTTTAATTAAAATAGCTATATCGATGTTAAATATAATGAGATTTAATATCATATTATAGGTTTTATTGTGACTAAAATAGTACGACAGGACTTCAATGCCGATGGTTTGAACTTGCTTCAACTAAAATATTTTTATATTTCTAGATAAAGAAAAATTAATCATGTCATCTTGTTAGAATTGGTAAATAACGAATAAATATAAAAGTTATGTGAATTTTATATACAACTAAAGGATAAAAATGTAAATGTCGATATTTGTGATTTGATGGGATGGGTTTTAGTTCTCTATTTCTGACTCACCTCCTCAATGGAGTCGATTTGTGACTGAAGGTTTTGTGATGCGACAGTTGGGTCATTGTTTCTGATAACACACATGTGTCATCAGCATGGGTAGAGAGGATTGTGCTAGGATGAATGGAGATGTTAGCTGTATATACCGTAAGAAGTCTGCAGAAGTTGAAACAGTTCTTCGACAGCCATCCTAAAGCATGTTGTCGGCGTGGGGTCAAGTAGTAGGCTAGCAGATACCTAATGACGGTAGGTAACAATAGCCCAAATCTTGAGTATTTTTTTTTTTTTTAATCAAAATAATACGCCCCATTAAATTTTTCTTTTAGTTAGAAAGATATATATATATATATATATATATATATATATATATATATATATATATATATTTATATATATATTAACTTAAAGGTAAGACCTACAGCTGAATCGCAGTGTAATGGGGGAAGTGAGGAAAGTGTAATAGGCTTAAGTTCTGTAACACTACGTGGTGGGCTTTAGTAATTAGGAAAAAAACGGAACTTTCCAACTGAATCCAGAGACCCGCATAGGCAAAAAAGAACAATTTGCTCCTCCACATCAGATGCATAACGAAATCTAGTATCCATCCTTAATTATACTGAAGCTGATTTTCATACATCAACTTCCCGAAGACAAAAACCATAGGAAAGCCGTTGAAATCTGCATCACACTACCCCAATTTCAGAAATCAAATAAATTATCGAATATATAACTAACTATAAAGTAGTGAATATAAGCAACGTGAATTATTGGTTGAAAAACCCACACCCCATCTTTTTGATTAATATTTCTTAATCAACTTAATGGACAATAATACAATTTTAGAAATTCAATCGATATTTTTTACGGCAGTACGGTCACACGAAGTAGTACTATGTAAGAGTGGCTTTAACCACGGAAGCACGTCGTGTAGAAAGTCAAGGGAAACACCAGTGAAATGTGCCAACTGCCAAGAAGTATCCTGAGTGCCAAGTACTGAAGGACTTGAGGATTCAACAAATTTCACGAATATGCCGCTCTGAACTTCATTCTCTACTAAATATGGAGGAACTTCATAAAAAAACATCAATTGAGCCACCAGCTCAGAATTTCAGCCGCAGAGAGCTCCTCGACTCGACCAATACAGCAGCCATCGTCTCCCCACAACGAACCATCAGGCTTCTGTGTGAGGAGGGAAATTCCTCAGGAACCGTCTCCAGGTGAAAATTCATCCCAAATTTCGGAAATAATAAGAGGGTTGAATATTCTTATCCAGCTCCTTTTGATCCTTCCCCTAGACCTAGCATAATTAACTAAAGCTATGAACCCTCCGAATGGCCCCTGATCAAATAACCATAGGCTCATGAACACAAGATACAATACTTCAGTTATGTGTGAAATGCTAGACACCATACATAAAAAAACTTGACGAGAAGACGTGCTGCTGGGTACTGCCCTTCCTCACGCCTGACATGTCATTATTTTGTTAATATTTTTACCCCATTTGCTGGTTGTCACAATAATGCTGACAGGTGCGAATTAATAAATGAAGTGGAAGAAAAAATAACAATTAACTTTTAATAAATTAGGTAATTGTTGGTAATAAACTGAATTTTGTGTACGCGATCACCATATTTTTTGTGTCTTATCAATACTGAAGAACTTGTTTCTAATTGGTTTACGTAACGATATGCCTTGAGTTACTGCATGCCCCACAAGGCCCTTTTGGCGGGAGGTAACTCAGTTGCGGAGGTAATGGAATCGAGTTAGGCAGGCAGAATGGGGAGAGGAGATGGGGGATGCCTCCCCAGCGGGCCACCGGGCCAACAAGTGCAATCAATCAAGCCAACGGCCCCACCGATTATAGTGCCTCTATTTCCGGTGCCCGATCATATCGGGGCGTTGCTCTATCGCAACCCTCCGCTCTACCTACCGTAGAAAGATAACGGCAAAATTATCACCCTTGTCAATAGCAGGGTTTATAGTCGAGAAACATGGTGTATATATTTATTTATTTAAATTTCTCCCTAAATTTGTTTTTCTCGTTATATTTTTCTCTTTGGGTGTCATGTTGCGTGGTGTAGTAATTACAAATCTTCTGTAGTCCAGGTTCGAACCTAAGCAGCGGATTGGTACCAGACAGTAACAAACCCATCTTGTATAAAGCGGGTACCCAAAGATTAGAGCAAAAAAACACCAAGATCTATAACGCATGAACGTTCCTTCCAAGCTATCATTCTATTCCTTCCTTAAACTCCCTATATCGATGTAAAATTTGATGGGCTTTAATATGATGCAGGATTCATTCTGATTGAATTAGTTCAACAGGGCGTAAATGTCGATATTTTAAATTGTCTTCCTCTAAAGTACCTTTAATTTTTTAGATAAAGAAAAATTAATCATGTCATTTTGTTAGCATTGGTAAATAACGAATAAATATAAAAGTTAAATGAATTTGATAAACAACTAAAGAATAAAAATGTAAATGTCGATATTTTAAATTGTCTTCCTCTAAAGTACCTTTAATTTTTTAGATAAAGAAAAATTAATCATGTCATTTTGTTAGCATTGGTAAATAACGAATAAATATAAAAGTTAAATGAATTTGATAAACAACTAAAGAATAAAAATGTAAATGTTGATATTTTAAATTGTTTTCCTCTAAACTACCTTTAATTTTGTAGATTTAAAAAAAAAAATTGGTATATTATCCTATTAGCATCGATAAATAACGAGTCTTTTTTTTGTTTTTTTTTTTTAAACATATTCATTGATATTTACAACTGTATTATTATATACAACAAGTAAATGTGATGGACATAGTAAACTGACATGAGTTACATGTAGAGACGCTACCCATTGGCAGCACTCTAAAAGTATTTTAAACTAGAGGGTCTCGAGGCCATCTTCTTTTCAGACGCCTCGGGGGATTATCAGGAATGGAAGAGGATGACAGAATAGAAACTAGTGTTAGAGTATTAGAGTCGAAATGGAGTTTTTCATGAAATGATTGATACCTGGTTCGTGCTAATTCAGAAACATATGGGACATTAAGGTCTTTATGGATGAGCTTATTCGTGACAAAGTAAGGAGCGTTAAGGATTTTACGAAGGATTTTGGATTGTAAAGATTGGATACGAGAAGAATTCGATGGTTTAGTAGAGCCCCACAGCTCTATTCCGTAAGTCCATATCGGTCTTATGATGGTCATATAAATAAGTGAGTTTCAGTCAAGAGTGCTATGTCAATATGGTTGTCATGGATAAATATGTCCAGTTCGTCCCGGTGGTTGAGTAGGCCGTTAGCGTTCCACAAAAGGGGCTTAACACTCATCGTGGAAGATTGAATGGGACTTGGGTAAGGATTCTTGTAAGAAGGGTGATTAGTGGTAGGATAGTTTCTTTTAGATCTGAGAGAAAGGATTGGAGTATGGAGCTTATGTTGAAAGGATCTTGGTTGGGAAACTGATGTGGATAAGAGAGTTGTGAAGGATAATTTGTTTGGTCGGGATAGTTGACTGGGGGCTGAACACGCCGTGGGGTACTATGATGTTCAGTCCGCTGAGGTACTTGAGGTGAGGGATTCGGTTGATTTAGCTGAACAGAAGGAGATAATATTTGGAGAGGATGTTCGGGAGGCAATTTTACTCGTAAGGGTAGAGGATGAGGAGGAAGGGATCGATTTGCAGGTTGAGGGTTTGGATGGGAGGCAGGAGGCTTGGTTTGGGATTTAGGAGGCGCCTGACGTCGTGGTTGTTGATGCTTATTGGCGATGATCTCAGAGGAAGGTGTTTTGGTGTGTTCTGTCGGTTCCCTGGCGGCAGTTGTAGTAGGTGGCTGTTGAACGATGATACCTGTATGTTTCTGAATTTCCGGGAAGTTAGTCAAATCCAAAACAGGTGCCTGCGGGCGAATCTGCTGTTCCACTCGTGGTTCCGCTAAATAACGAGTAAATATGTAAGTTGAGCGAATTTGATATACAACTAAAGCAAAAAGTGTACATATTTTTTTAATGCAAGTTTTGTGTTTTTGAACACAAGAATAGTAATATAGATGTATAGTGTTCCGTTGGATAGCTAAATATTGTAGAAAAAAATATTATCTGATTCACGGAATTTTAAAGGTTAATAGAGAGTGATGAAAAGCCGATAAAACTGATTGTTGTAGATAAAAATATAATAGATTATTTAATAAAACACATGCTTTTGAAATTTAAAATAATTAATTCTTTAACAATTTATTTGTTGTTAAAGAATTAATTATTTTAAATTTCAAAAGCATGTGTTTTATTAAATAATCTATTATATTTTTAGGTGATCTCGGGAGCTTGGGCTTGAATGGTGAGCATTGGACGAGTCTGTGTAGGCACAATTTGGTGGTATCGGCATCGAACCTTCGGGTTCGCTAAGCCTATTATTATATTATATATTATATTATATTATATTATATTATATTATATTATATTATATTATATTATATTATTATTTATTATATTATATTATATTATATTATATTATATTATATTATATTATATTATATTATATTAATTATATTATATTATATTATATTATATTATATTTATATTATAATTATATTATATTATTATATTATATTATATTATATTATATTATATTATATTATATATTATATTATATTATATTATATTATATTATATTATATTATATTATATTATATTATATTATATTATATTATATATTATATTATATTATATTATATTATATTATTATTATATTATATTATATTATATTATATTATTATTATATAATTATATTATATTATATTATATTATATTATATTATATTATATTAATATTATATATTATATTATATTATTATATGTATATTAACAATTTATTTGTATTCTTTAAGCGTATTTAAAAATTCTTTAGTTGATTTTAACAACGGAGGTAAGTGAAAGTCGTGTGTTGCTCGCACCAGATTTTTTTAAAGTATGTTAAACCCATAGGGATAAGTTTATTTATTTTAACCGGCACCTCTACAACCCAGAAACTGTCTCGGGTTCGGTGCATATAGAGTACGTGATGTTTCCTGGCTAACGACCGTGGAATGAGATGATGATGATTAGGCTTTGATCACGCTCAGCTGTGGTTGAAGAAGTTTTCTTGGAGGTATTTCGCACGAAATGTAATCGATACGGTGAAGCCAACTAAAAATCTAAATATATATCTTATATTTAGGATTCAGTGGGTCCTTGTCATTGAAATGCTTGTATAAAGGAGACTGCGGGAATTTCGTTAGGAAACATTGGACAAGATAACCATTTATTAAATGAAGCTAGACAAATTGGACTTCTGCTGTTCATTGTTCGTTATTCTTAGTGAACGGTAAGTCCCAGAATAAAAATTACCTTACATTTCGTCTACACCCGCCATCTTGTTTATGGACTGTAACTAGTCCCTTACAACGCATTTCATTGGGTCAGGAGATTTATATTTAGCGCTATAGAGGGAATCGGAGAAGAGAGTGGGGGGGACATTTTGTTAAACTTGCTGTGAAATGATTGGCCGTAGAAGGAAGGACTAGGACCAACCAGACGAGTCCTTGCTAATCGATTCCAACGCTACTTTGGTCCGACCATTAATAACTCCGCTAACCCCCCCCCTCCACCTTCTCCCTCCCCCCTTCGCCAGCGAGATTAATCACTTGATGAGAACAATTGCGCCATCTATACGCCTTGAGCAGGCACTAATGTGCAGGCGGTACTTAGCAAGGGCACGAACCACCCACCCTCCGCAGGCCGACGACTTAATGCTCCTTTCCAACAATGTTTAATGTTTGTTACTCCAAACGTTTCAGGAATGGGGGCCTAATTAGAGTATTCCAATCAGTGTTATAAGGTGTGTTCTGCGAATGTATTCAATTGAGTCTTTCTAAGAAAATGGCATTAAGAATCAAGAAAAAAATATTATTACTTTCACTTACCTAAATATGGAATATATAGTAAGGTATTTTAAGGAATTTTAAGGAAAGTATTTTCGTATTTATTTCCTCTTAGGTTCCGTTAATTTGGTACATTGCAAATTATTAACCATTTCTTCTTATTAGCATTGATAAAGAACGGATATATATAAAATTTGAACAAACTTTATGAACAACTAAACTAGAAAAGAGAAAAAATATTTTTAATGTAATTTTTTTCCTATTCATCTCTCTTCACCTAGTCTGTTGGGGTTCCTCAAAGCAGTATCCTAGGACCCATTCTTTACACAGTATATACAGCTGATATCCCAACCCATCCTAACACATTCCTTTCTACCTATGCCGATGACACTTGCGTGTTATCGGTTAATAACGATCCTACAATAGCCTCTCAAACTGTCCAATCCCACATCAGAGACCCTGAGGTATGGTGTCAGAATTGGAGAATTAAAATCAATTCCAATAAATCCCAACAAATTACCTTTACCCTTCGTCGAAAACCTATGACATCCTGCCCTACAGTGTCCTTTAATGATATTCCGCTTGTCCCGGTTGAACAGATCCGATATTTAGGACTCCTGCTTGACAAACGACTTACATGGAATCCGCATACAAGACTGTAGAGACAAGAAACTGCACGAAGATTTTGGCTACTCCAACACTTACTAGACAGACGCTCTAACCTTTCACTTAACTACAAAAAACTCATTTACATGACTATCATAAGGCCTATCTGGACCTACGGAGTAGAGCTTTGGGGCTTTACTAAACCATCAAACTCTTCCCGTATCCAATCCTTACAATCCAAAATCCTTCGCAAAACCCTCAATGCTCCTTACTTTATCACAAATAAGCTCATCCATAAAGAACTAAATGTTCCATATGTTGCTGATTTGGCCCGTACCAGGTATCACACCTTCCATGAAAAACTCCACTCCCACTCTAATCCATTAGTTTCAACCCTTGCTTCCTCTTCCATTCCTGATAATCCTCCGAGGCGTCTGAAAAGAAGATGGCCTCGGGACCTTCTTGTTTAGACTCACTACCAAAGAGTGCTGCCAATGGGCAGTTTCTCTTCATGTTCATTCCATGTGTTATAACATTACAGCACATTTACTTGATGTATTTTTTGTACAGTTGTAAATTTCAATAAAAAAAAAAAATATTTTAAAAAAAAATGTAATTTTTACTTTCACTTAACTTTAAATGAAATATTTAGTAAGGGAAAGTAGATCGTGAAAATTTTGAATCCAAATTTTCAACGGAAATTCATGTTTTAGGATCCCATATGACCAAGTACCCGAAAAAAGGTCTGTGTGTCCGTGTGTGTGGTAAGTCCAGCGCGAAAACGAAAAATCTTGAAAACTGAAATTTCATATTTAAGACAACTATGCGCCAAGACGTTACAGCCACTTTTTAATCAAAATCGCTTACCAGAAGAGCACTTTATACCATGCATTTGCACGTTTTTACGATTTTCTCAAAAACATTAAATGGGCTATAATATGATGTAGGTTTCATTTAGATTTAAATTGTCTAGCAGAACTTAAAGACCTAATGTTAAATTTTCTCTCCAAATACTTAAAGTATCTTCAAGTATTTGTAGATTTCCGAAAAATTAACCATTCAAGCATAGTATGAACGGACATTCATAATAATATAAAACGTTAGCATGAACAAAGTATCTTGAAATGGAACAATCGATATATGAAAAACTGATAAAGGCTTGAAATAAGTGTTGCAGTGATTTTTAACAGTATAACAATTCTTTATATTCTGGGACGAGTCCTTAGAATAATTTAAAATAAAAAGTCTTAGCAGATCTTAGATAAAAATTAAATTTAAAGAAAATAAACATTGATTATGTTGAAATAATACTCGACTTAAATGGAAACAAATATAAATAAAAAATATCTAATGTTAATGAAGACAGATAAAACATATAATAAAAGTACAATAATTTATAAGAAACATTAAAATATACAGTTAAAAAAAAAAATTACATGCTTTAAGTGTAAAATAATGTGACTAATTTTCTCGAAAATAACCGAATATTTGCTCGAACTAAAGTTAAATAAACTTAGTGTATTGTATCTAAAAAGATATTGTTATGAAAGTGGGCAATTTATTGGTTCGGATTAATGTTTTAAATAGATAAAACTGTAAATTGATGATCGTAATAATAAAATACAACCGATTGGAGATATTAGAGGACGTGAGATTATTTAGAGAAGATGAAGGAAGTACTTAATACTTAGATACAACTATAAAGATTTAGAATATTTAATAGTTAAATAATATAATTGTTAATGCAATTTTGTTTTTAATAATAACTGTATACAGACTATAAATAAACGTAGAAATAGGAAGATTTAGAAAAATATATCTATACACAAATGTATTGTAATTAATTACTGTTGTTGATAAAACTATTATTTATCTTGATGATTGTATTGCTCTCTCAAAACACAACAGTGCTCATTGACACTATAAATCAAATAAAATAGTTGTTCATAATTACAATTTCTATTCAAGAGACAACAATTTTTGGCAGACGGTGAAGGTGAGGTAGACTATCTTTACTTATTTCTTTCAAGAACACAGCAATAAAAATTTTATATTGTTAAATTATTCAATCTAAAACATGTTTCCTTCGAAACTACACGTAAATATCATTCTTTCAACCTTTTTCAACTCTATTTGTTAGATGTTATATTGATTTTAACGACCAAGGTAAGTGAAAGTCGTGTGTTGCACCCACCAGATTTTTGGTTTACCAATAAGAACAGTAATCTAGACGTATAATATGCGGTTATAAAGAGAAATAATTTAGAAACCTTCTAAAGGCAATGAAGAGTGATAGAAAAGCGAATAAAACTAAACGTATTTGCAGATAATAATATAATGTGTTAACTAATAAAACACACGTTTCTATCGAAACTCAATGTGATTTTATCGACCTATTTAAGTTATTCCCGCACACTAGACTGAAACGACAAGAAACTGCTCGCCGCTTTCGGTCACTTCAAACTCACAGACGCTCTAACCTTCCACTTAACCACAAAAAGACTCATCGACATGACCATCATAAGACCTATCTGGAGCTTTGGGGCTCGAACTAAACCATCAAATTCTTCCCGTCTTCAATCCTTACAACCCAAAATCCTACGAAAAATCCTTAATGCTTCTTATTCTGTCTTAATAAGCTGATCCATTACTATGTTTCGGTGGCATGAAGGGTAATAAAGTAATTAACTCAAAATATATACATTTATTTATAAAATTATACACATACAAACAGATTATCATCACTCATAAAACATATTACAGTGAGGCATTGTTAATATCGAGAATAGTGAGGTTCCAATTTACCAAATAATATAACATTTCAATGTTTGATAAAACTGCATAATTGTTCCCTGGCTTGACCCCCCGACCTCTTCCTCCGTGGCTGGACTTCCGCTTTCTTTCCTGTCCGAGCTAAGACCCCCTCACTAGCAGTGGAGTGGTCTATTTTTTGTATAGTCCCTCTAAGAAACGTTTTTTCTTGTAGCCCGGAAACTATTCTATTTGAAATGATTCTAAATTATTTCTATTCCTCCCATTATTCACCATACATAGCACCATAAAGACCTGATGGATCAATGAAATATAAACAAATACAAATTTATTCAAAATTCTTAAAATGAAATAATAATAATAATAGGCTTAGTGAACCCGAAGGTCCGATGCCGATACCACCAAATTCCGCCTACACATGACTCGTCCAATGTTCACCATTCAAGCCCAAGCTCTCGAGATCAGCCTTAACGCAATCCTCCCATCTCCGCTTCGGCCTACCTTTCGGACGCCTACCAGTCGGATCAGCAAATACCAACTTTCTTGGAATCCGCTCGTCATCGAGCCCAACAACTTTACCTGCCCATTTGAGTCTCCGCGATGCAATCAGCTCAATTATATTCACAGGATGCAAGTTCCGCAATTCCGCGTTGTGCAACCTTCTAAACTCCCCAGTGGCCTCATCTCTCTTCGGACCAAATATTTTACGCAATCACATCCGTAAAGAACCGTTGGAAGAATAATAGTTTTATAAATTCTAATCTTTAAGTTTTTAGATAGAAGCCGCGAACTAAGTAACTTAGCAACTGAATAATAACACGCATTTCCCACCTTTAACCGAGACTTTATTTCTTCCTGGATTTCATTTTTTCTAGTTATAATTGAACCTAAATACTTGAATTTCTTTACGTGTTCAAAAGTATGACCTGATACATCAATATCACCAAGATCGACAACGTTTCTGCTACTAATCATATACTTCGTCTTATCGGTATTTAATTCGAGTCCTATTTCTTTACCGGTTTTTATTAACACACTTGTATTTAGTTGTATGGTTTCCGTGTCTTCACCTAGCAGTACCAGATCATCGGCATTCCCCAAAACCGAAATCTCTTAAAATGAAAACTTACTCAAAATAAAGTTGAAATGAGAAATGTATAGTAGAAATATACTGTAAAAGTGAAGAGTTAAGGTAAACCCCAGGGTCTGTTTATGGGCCCACTTATGCCCGAACTAGGAGATTTATTCTGGCATTAAGTACCCGAAGCAAGGCTATGTCTCCTCTTCTATATCCCTAACAATATCTCAAATCTAACCCTCTTCTTTGTCAAGCTGATTTTCAAGGTTTGTAATCTTTATTGACATCTAAGATCTTCAAAGTTTGCTTCATTACACACCAGATATCCAAGAAGTATTGATATCAATAGAGAAAAGAAAAGTTGAAAATTATTACACAATGGTTCATTATTTCCAAATAATTATCTTAGGGTATAATAAAGGGTGCAATTAACTAATATGAAAAGCAATAAATAAATCAAAGGAAAATTGTCAATCACCACTGCTAATTTCAAAACGATATATCTTTCTACTATTTCTAAATTGATTTTAATGATCGAAAAGCGCTAACGACTAAAAATATTTGGAATTTATTTATTTATTCATTCATTAATTGGAATATATTTATCTATTATTATTTTTTTTTTCTCATGCGCGACAGGCCTTTAGGCCCTTGGCCTCGTGGTGTAAATCTCCAGGGAGAATATACTCACGTTTCACGATGAAAGTTTACAGGGTAGGTCATCACTCCTTTGTGATTTTTGTGAGTGGCCACCATTTGGCTGACGGATCTCACATACCCGGGAGAGAGACTGTGAGTGAATCTCCATTCAGTTATATCCTTATAAAAGCCACGCTGGGACTGGGATTCGAACTCAGAACCTCTAGCATACGTACTAGCAACTCAGCCACTGCTCCCCTGACGATTCTCTATTTCTTTATTCATTAGTTGGTATTTATTTTTTTATCTTAAAAAATAATTGGGTTCAGGGCGTATATATAGGTGAAATTTTAATTTGATTTCTCATTTATAAATAATAGCGGTGTACTCATTCTAAAACTCTACATATTTTTTTTCTCTATCTTAATAACGTAGTTACGAACATATATAATTTCAAGATTTTAATTTTTTTTATTGTTTTTTTTTTTACGTTATAGGTGCATTTATGGGGAAATTTTACCCTTTTTTAAATAATTATTCGCTGTTTCTTAGTTAGAAAACTCCAATAATATTTTTCTTAATCTTCAAAAATAACCGGAGTTATTGTTTTGTACAATTTTTATTTTATTTTTTAAAACTAATCGACTGATATCAACATCTAGCTGTTAAGATCATCTTTGCCCTATGCGCCATCATAAATGCCCTAGTATTTTGTGTCAAATTAAAAAAAAAAAAAAAAAAAAAAACTTGCTCCTGTAGTTTCGGATAAATTCCACGGACAGCAGATTTCGTTCGCCAGAGGGCGGACAAACCGAATGTTTTTTTTATCCGTTATTCGGATTTTATGTATCTTGAAACTTAACCCTAAAATTGTTTTTTTTTTCTAGAAAACTATATAACATTTATCTCGCTCTTCAAAAATAACCGAGTTATTAATTTGAACAAATTTTATTCGGCCGCTTTTTTAAAACTAATCGACTGATATCAACATCTAGCTGTTAGGATCATCTTCGCCTTATGTGTCATCATAAATGCCCTAGTATCTTAGTGTCAATTTAAATAGGACTTGGTTTTGTAGTTTTGGAGACAAGCCGCGGACACCGGACAAAAGGATTGTTTTTTTATTTTGTTTTGGATTCTACGTATCTTGAAACGTAAGCTTTCAAATCGTATTCCTTTTTTTAAAAATAATTATTGATGTTTTTTGGTTTGAAATCATTAACATTTTTCTTAATCTTCAAAAATAACCAAATTGTTGATTTGAAATTTTGTTTTTCGTCCGCTTGTATGTATATTTATTTAACGTATTTTTATGCTGCTGTGGCTAATCAGACGAAGCTACAGTGTGATTCCTAAATGTTGCCTACCCAGGTTTTATTAAGATAGTGATCTTTAACGAGAACCTGACATGGCTCGGGACCACCTTTTAACGTCCCCTCCGAAGGACGGCATAACTAAGGATATTTTGCTGTCATTAAAAAATCCTGTGGGTTTGAAACCGGAACCTAGGAGACTGTTATGCTAACCAATATCCTACAGGTGATCCCAAATGGCCCCTTTTTTAAAAACTCAGTCGATTGATTACAAATATTAACGTCTAGTTGCTTGGATCATCTTTGAATTACCTAGTAATTTTGAGTCAAATTAAAAAAAAAAAACTTGATCCTGTAGTTTCAGAAGAAAGCCGCTGACGGTGGACGGCGTACGGCAAAAGGCGAACAAACGGATAGTGTTTTTTCGGATCCGTACGTAGTGGCCTTAATTTTTGAGGGGCCGTTTATATATATAATATATATATTTATATATATAATTAATATATATATATATATTTATTTTTTTTTTTTTTTTTTTTTACCGTTACAAAGGTTTATTATTAAAAATAATAAACCAAAAATGAGGTTAAATGAGAAAAAAAAAACATTAAGAATTCACATTAACAAAAAATGTAAGGACTTATGTACAAAACTGAAGAATACAGGAAAGTCCAGAGCAAGAAAGCACATGGCTGTATCATGACCTATGGAACCTCTTAAAATAAAAAATCTGGTGCGGGCAACAAACGACTTTCACTTCCCTCCATTTTTAAAATCAAAGAAAGAATTTTCAAATACAGTTAAAGATAAACAAAATTAGTGAAACCATTAAAGAATTAATTAAATGGAATTTCTATAGAAACACTTGTTTTATTAAAAAATCTATTATATTATTATCTAAAATAATCACTTAGTTTTGTCGGCTTTTCATCACTCTCAACTAACTTTTAAAAGCTTGTGTATAAGATAATATGTTTTTCTAAAATCCTTAGCTTTCCAACGGTATATCATACATGTATACTACTGCTCTCATGTTCAAAAACAAAAAATTGCATTAAAAAACTATTTTTTTCAGTTTTCTCTTTTAGTTGCTTTTCAAATTCGCTCAAATTGCATATTTAGCTGTTATTCATCAGTGGTAATAAGATAATATAGTTATTTTTATAGAATCAACAAAATTAAAGGTACTTTAGAGAAAGGAAATTTAAAATATCGGCATTTAAGTCCTGTCAGACCATTTTAATCAGAATGAAATCTACATGATATTAAAGCCCATTAAATTTTACATCGATATAGCGAGTTTAGTCGGAACCGTTTTTAAGAAAATCGAAAAAAGGTGCAAAATGCATAGTATAAAGTGGCTCTTCTAGTAAGCTCATTTCGATGGAAAAGGTTTTGTAACGTCTCGGGCGTATAGTTGTCTTTTTGCGGGACTTGGTTATTCGGACTCAGGGGACCCTAAAATGTGTATTTCCGTTGAAAACTGGAATTCGAAAATTTTCACGATCGCAATACCTTCCCTTACTATATATAGTAAGTGAAAGTAAAAATAAGTTTCTAAAAATAAATAAGTGATGCAGGACTCAAATAACTTCCTCTGTATACGCTGGGCTATCCGTGAAAGAATAGTACTTCCAAGTGACAACTCAAAATTGAGGGTGGTTCTATTGAAATAAATAATTGGACTGTATAGATTTAAAATAAATTAAAATAATGAAAGCAAACGACGAATCACAATACATTTAATACACTGAAATACATATAAGGATGATAAGAAACAAATTAACCTAATAAATTTATATAAGAAAAATTAACCTAATTATAATTAAACAGCTGTAAGAAAATGTAGGAAACAAAATAAACCTAATTAAAATATTGTAAAAATAGAAGAAACAAACTTAACTTAATTAATGCTCAAAGATGTAAAAAAAAATAGTTATCAAATTAAACAGTTTCTTGAATAAGAATTAAGAAATTAAATGTTCCATTAATGGATAAAGATAGGTTATATTCACGTAAAGATGTCCAGTTGAGTGTTGAAGAAAACGACCGCAGGGCGGCTTGAACGAAGTCGTCTTGAGTATTGAAGAAAATTACCGCAGGGCGGCTTGGACGAAGTTCTCATGGGTGTTGAAAATGACCGCAAGGCGGCTCTTCCAAGTTCCAAGGGGAACGATGAGAAGATGAAGAATTCGTTTCCAAACGTTCAAACGTTGAGAGGAATCTTGGGTCTATATACGCTCAGACGCTAGCTTAAGACTCGACTGGCCACGAGGCAGTCAAAAAACAATTGAAGTACGATCGTCTTTGTCTTTCTCTTATACTACTCTCGTTTAAAAACTTATAATTATATTTAAAATAACTATTTTAAAAAGAAATTAAAAAATAAAAATTTAAACAAAAAAAATGATCTTATTATAAATATCATAAAAATTATGAACTTATCATTTTTTGATTGAAAAACTATAAAAACTTTATCAGGCCGTAACATATGGCGTGAACAACCTCAATTCATTAGTCCTATACATAAATAAACTGCCAATGTTCAGATCTCCTCTTAGAAGACATCACTGACAGAGTTTTCAGAGTTATTGACACAGCAAGTTTCCTGTAATATCAGTATATATTCCAGTAATAGCTAAACTACTTACGGCCATTGTATATTTAACACACTCCGTACTTAACAAGTTCTAAGAAAGGAACCTGAGAGGAAGGATATCCTTCCTAGAAGGCTGCTTCTAACTTTCTGCACTTCCCGACCTAACCTTAACCTAACACCTCGTTAAATTCACTCCTCCCGTCTTGACAGCTTCAAAAAGTTCCTCTTATAGAACATAATTTATTCAATAACATAAGTGGGTAAGCATGGTCATGATGTAACTCAGGCGTTGAAACTTACAAGAAATATTTTAAAATTTCTCCCTGGCGTACAATGCTTGTTTATTTTTATATGTTTTATATATTCAATGGAGAACCACATCTACTTCTAATGTAAATTAAAATTAAATTAAACAACTTCTGACAGGTTACAAGAAATATATTATATCTGTTAAAGCAATTAAAAGTTTTTTTTTACTTTCACTTACTATATATAGTAAGGGAAAGTATTGCGATCGTGAAAATTTTCTACTCCCAGTTTACAACAACGGAAATACACGTTTTAGGGTCCCCTGAGTCCAAATAACCAAGTCCCGCAAACAGGTCTGTGTGTGTGCGTGTGGTAACTCCCGGGCGGAAACGGTAAGTCCTATGAAACTGAAATTTCATATTTCAGACAAATCTACGCCCGAGACGTGACAAAACTTTTTTCATCAAAATGAGCTTACCAGAAGAGCCACTTTATACCATGCATTTTGCGCCTTTTTTCGATTTTCTCAAAAAAGGTTCCGCCGATTTTGATTAAACTCGCTATATCAATGTAAAATTTAATAGGCTTAAACGTCATGTAGGTTTCATTCTGATTAAAATGGTCTGACAGGGATTAAATGCCGATATTTTAAATTTTCTTCCTCTAAAGTACATTTAATTTTGTAGATTCTATAAAAATAACCAAATTATCTTGTTAGCATTGATAAATAACAGCTAAATATGTAAGTTGTGCAAATTTAAAAAACAACTAAAGGAGAAAACTGAAAAAATATTTTTTTAATGCAAATGTTTGATTTTGAACATAGCAACAGTAATATATACTTATAATATACCGTTGGAAAGCTAAAGATTTTAGGAAAACAATATTATCTAATACACAAGAGCTTGTAAAAGTTAATTAAGAGTGATGAAAAACCGATAAAAATAACTGATTCTTTAATAGTTTCACGTGTTTTTATCTTTAAGTGTATTTGAAAATTCTTTCATTTATTTTTAAAAGGGAGGTAAGTGAAAGTCGTGTGTTGCCCGCACCAGATTTTTAGTTTTCTAAGAATCGTTTATTTTCGTTAAAAATGCTGTTTTTTTAATTCGTTTCCTAGGTTATTATGATAAATTTGATTTTTTGGCGCCTTTATGATTATCTGCATTTGCGATTTGTTGACTTAGGAGAGGTGAGCTATCAACCCACTTCTCCGAGTAAGGTGATAAGATAAGGCTGCTCTCATCTCATAGCCTCCTGATCTGCTCTCCCATCCGGGGCTTCGGAAGACCATCATAATCCCTATTCACAAGAAAGGTGATGCCCTAGAATGCAAGAACTATAGCGGGATATATCTCCTGTCCTGTGCTTACTAGGTGATGTCGTCAGTTTTATTCGGAAGGCAGCTCCCCTATGCGGAACAAGAAGTAGGAAAATATCAAAGTGGTTTCAGATGAGGCAGATCGACCGCAGACTAAATCTTCATTTTCCGTCTACTTTTTGATAAAACAAGATAGTACGGAATTAAAACGCATTATGTATTTGTGGACTTCTAACAAGTGTATGATTCTGTAAACAATAATGAAGTAAACAAAACTATGACCAACACACGCTTGTCAAAGGAGGGTAACCTGTGCTGCGTGTGAATGTTCGGGGACCTCTAAAAAAGCATTAACACTGGGACCGGAGCTCGCCAAGGAGATAGTTTGGCTTGTCTCGTATTTAACTTGGCTGTTGAGACAGTTGTGAGGAACTCGGGTATCCAGGCCACAGGAACACTTCTAAACAGACTTGTTCAGGTGCTTGGATATCCGGACATTAGCTTTGGAAGGACGCTAGAAGGAGATCCGAGATGCTTTTTTCAGTTGGGTTTACACAAAGGACAGAAGAGGTACAAGAATTTGTCTACTTGGCTCCCAAATGAACTCTTGGAAGAAAATATTCGAAGAAATAGACAGCCGTATTGTGACTGCAAATCGAATGTTTCTTCGCACAAAAGCAACTCCGGTCTAGCAACCTGGTAAAATCTACAAAGGTAAGACTTTAATTCGACCTGTTCTAACATATGGCTCTAAAGCCTGGACACACAAAAGACTCAGGAACTGGAAATGTCCAGGTTCGAACGAAACATCTTGAGGAGAATTTATGGAGCAGCATGTGTCAGCGGAGAGTGGAGTCAACGATAATGAAATAATGAACGACATATCGACAGCTAAAATGCCTGTCAGAAAGAGAAGCTGGATGAGTGATCTCCTCTGCTAAATTAAACCAAAAGAAGTTAAATTGCTGGGCATTTTTTTATCATACTTTTTATGCATCCCATTTCTTATTGATTCTTATAGATTCTAACAAATGCGAATAGTGAAATTTGAGAGGAAAAAAATCTATTCAAAACGAAAAATTACAATTTGAGCGTTTGTAGGCTACTTTATTTAATAAGATCGCCGCCGGAACAAACTACTCAGCTATAAAAAGAAGTTGTTCATAAGTTGATCCCGCCGTGACTTAACGACCTTGGGCTGAGGGTTCCCTGTTAAGTGGTGTCTGTCTCTCCTTCCAGGGTGTTATAACTGACGGCCTCTAGTTACTCCTCTTAGGAGAAGTTTTAATAGAAAAACTTTAGCGCCCCACCTCCAAGGAAGAGATATTAAGATTAAGAAGTCGCGATCTGGACGCGGTTCGTCGCTCGGGACGACTATATAAAGAGGAGTCTTGTTTACTTTTCTCTACCCTCATCTCTCTTGATTCATTTCCGACCGAGGTAACGGCAATGCTCGTTTATTCTGCTCTAATGCGGACAGAGATCATATCAACAACTTTTGTTAGCGAGTGCATTTTACTTCTTCAACTATTCGTATTTAACTTAGTAAAAGTGAGGATGGTTATCGGTCGACTAAATCTTTTGAGATCTTTCTTTAAGTGCTCCGAGTCTGAAAAAAGTTAATATGAACGAATCTAGTTTGTGCACCGTTGATTTCTTCTGTGAAGCCATCTCAACTTAGTCGAGTGATGAAAAAAAAAAAAAGAGCTGTGGAAAACACTTTATGCTAATATTAAAACTCTCTATTTACAATTTAAATTGGGTAATAATAATTTAAATTGGGTTGTCCGAAAAGTTCGAAGATATTTTTAAAATAAAATTTACCTTTTATTTTTCTTTCATACGTCAATTATTAGAGAAGAAGCTGGAATACAACGGTGTAGTCCATCAACTCTATATCGATTTTAAAAAGGCTTATGATTCCATTGACCGTCAGAAGCTATATATTGGGTTGATGCAAAATTAATGCAGGTTTTTAGTAGGTATTGTAAATACGCCATATCTTTACTTTAACCATATATATTTAATCAAAATAATTTCCATCTGAATCAATGCACTTTTGCCAACGTTCAACAAGCTTTCTTATTCCACCAGAAAAAAAAAATCCGAATCCCTGGACTCAATGAAATCACGAAAAGAATTTTCAATGTCGTCCTGGTTTTGAAAATTTTTCTCCCTCAAAAAGTTGTCCAGATGCCTGAAAAAGTGGAAGTCTGTAGGAGAGAGGTCAGGTGAATAAGGCGGATGTTGGGGGAACTTCGTAGCCCAACTCGTGCAGTCTTCGAAGCGTTGGTTGTGCAACATGTGGTCTGGCGTTATCGTGGAGCAGGATCGGCCCCTTCCGATTCATCAATGCTGGGCAAAGACGTTGCAATTTTTGAGTTCCGAGTTCCACCGCCATTTCTCGTGTGGTTTTGGTTAGGTCTTCTTCCACTCTTGACCTCAGCTGGTCGTTGTCCAGAGCAAGATGACGGCCCCGACCTTCCTTGTCTTCGAGGTCGAAATCTCCTCTGCGAAACTTCTGGAACCAACGCTGCACCGTGCACTCATTAATAGCCCCCTGACCCCACACTTCATTAATATTAAGAGCCGTTTGCGCAGCGCTGCGCCCTAATTTAAATTCGTAAAAATAAATTTGACGAAAATCGCACTTTGACATTTTCGATTCAAGACTTTGAACACACTGAACAAAACGATTTTACTAAACAAATTCATGGTGAAAGAGAGGGTATTAGATAAGGTTTGTTTTTGTATAATAATGATCAATGTTAGGATTAGCTTTGTTTACACAATTGGAATTAAGATATTGCAATAGAGGAAACCTGCATTAATTTTGCATCAACCCAATAACATCATGATTGAACAGGGAATACCTACAAAGTTAGTAAACCTAATAGAGATGTGTTTCTCGGAAACATTCCATAAAGTTAGAATCGGTCATAATTACTCCGAGAAATTTGAGGTGCGAACGGGTTTAAATTAGGGTGACTCCCTTTCACATGTGTTATTTAATATAGCTTTAGAATATTTCATAGAAAATGTGACGTGTGACGAGAAAGGTTTAAATATGGGTGACTTAGGGTATGTCGATGACTTGGTACTACTAGGTGAAGACACGGAAACCATACAACTAAATACAAGTGTGTTAATAAAAACTGGTAAAGAAATAAGACTCGAATTAAATACCGATAAGACGAAATATATGATTAGTAGCAGAAATGGTGGCGATCTTGAAGATATTAATATATCAGAGCATACTTTTGAACACGTAGAGAAATTCAAGTATTTATGTTCAATGATAACGAGAAAAAATGAAATCCAGGAAGAAATAAAGTCCCGATTAATTACTTAGCTCGCGGCTTCTGTCTAAAAACTTAAAGGTTAGAATTTATAAAACCATTTTCTTCCGACGGTTCTTTACGGATGTGAAACGTGGCCGCTTACTTTAAAGGATGAACAACGGCTTAAGGTTTTCGAAAATAAGGTACTCCGTAAAATATTTAGTCCGAAGAGAGATGTGGCCACTGGGAAGTTTAGAAGGTTGCAAAACACGGAATTGCGGAGTTTGTACCCTGTGAATATAATTGAGTTGATAGCATTGCGGAGACCCAAATGGGCGCGTAAAGTTGCTGGGCTCGGTGAGGAACGGATGCCGAGAAAGTTGGTATTCGCTGAACCGACTGGTAGGCGTCCGAAAGGTAGGCCGAAGCGTCTATGGGAGGATTGCATTAAGGCTAATCTCAGGAGCTTGGGCTTGACCGGCGAACACTGGACGAATCTACTCAGGCGGAGTTTGGTGGTATCGGTTCGGTAAGTCTATTATTATTATTATTATTATTTATATTTTTCTATATAATCACAAAGGTAATGTGTATTTATATGCCTTTAATCCTCTTGGAATTAACTATGTTTACACACTGAATTCGTCTTTATTAAGGCTCAGTAGTGTAGTTTATTGCAATCCAAAATGAGTGACGACTCAATCAATTTTCGGCATATTATGCTGTTATCAAAAAAAAAAAAATGGAAAAACGCAGTCCAAACTGCAAAACATATTCGCGCCGTGTGTGACAGCGATTCATTTGCTGATTTTCGCGGTTTAGATCAGGAGCCCGCACCAGCTTTTTTTTTTTTTTTTTTTTTTTATCGTAATTTTTTTTTTTTAAAGTATATTTAAATGTCGGACTTGAGGAAGGTTTAATTTTTCTTGGTCATTTAGAAAATGATTAAGTTTCACTTGGAACCGATTTCGAAACTCCCTTCTACAAATATTTAAAACATAACTGCCCTACAACCGTAATTAGGCTTTTTCTGAAGTTGACAAATTAAAATCAAAAATAAAATTTTAATGCGTACGATTCAATTCAAAGACCTCTCTATTAATAGCTGTTAACTCCTTAAAGAAGGGAGGAGACATTGGAATTGCAAATTAAATATCAGAAATATAACTTTCCGAATCCGAGACTAATTGATATTCAATAAGGCCGAGGGAGGTTAGAGCTCCGTCCCTTATAGTCCGCATTAATTGCGTTTCAACGACTTTCCTTCCGATATAAAATGATTCTGTAGCTGCCGATGAATTATTAATTTCGCCTCGGCAGAAAGATTATAAATAGCTAATTGAATGGGTTTAGATATCGGTCCCCTCGAAACTGCCCGCTGAGAAAATAAGCATCGATTTTGTAATATTCTAATCTTCAAATCTAATGAAATTCAAATGAATTGCGAGGGTAAATAGGATCAAATGATAAAAATCTGCTGCGCGCATAACTCAACTTTTACCTACAATTTATCTTCAAATGAATTATGTTTATGTGAGTTCATTTCCTACATTTATTCCTCATAAAAAAAAAACTGTACTTCAGTACCGTAAAATGGGGTGAATGGAAACAAAACTTCAATATTACTTCGACGTTGCATGAAAGCCAATCAATTTACCGTATAGGAATTAATGTTGTTGTCATTGGTTGGCCACTCTGTAAATAATTCGAGTACAGAAAAATAGAATAGAATAGAAAAAATCTTTTATTCTGGGACTTAGTCCCTTAAGAATAACATAAAATTTACAAATAAACATAGGACATCTGCCCAGAAAACATTAAATAGATTAAATTATTTACATAGGTAAAAGAAGTAGAGAAAGAAATTTATATAAATGTATGTAGATAAACACATCTATATAAAAAAGAAAAGAAAAAGCATAAAGTGAAGTGAATAATATACAGTAAATGAAAAGTAAAAAAAAAACTAATTTTGAACACAAAAAATAAAAAAGGCATAAATAGCATTTCCAAGTTAATTGTAACCTTTTCAAACATAAAGTCGAACATTCTCAGTTATTTCCAAATACTTTAATAAGGATAATGATTCAAATCCAGGTTCATCTCCAGATATACATGGCGACACCAACTCAGCATCACTGTCTTCCAAAGAATATTCATCTGATGTGTCTTCTGACAGAAAACATCCGTGTTCCCATTCACCACGTGGATGCCATAACCTAAGAAATCTGAGCCAGGAATTTTATGCAAGAAGACAACTTGAAGAACAGTAAACAAGTACTAAATAAGCTATATAGATAGGTGAAGCTTGTGGGAAAGAAAAAAATCGAAGAAACTAGTACAATTTTTCAAAAGCTGAACTAATAAGTCCAAAGTACCACCAACAAAACAAAACCAAGTTAGTGGCTCCTCCCTTCTATACGCAGACAGTACTTCCTTCGTTCATTTCTCTATCAAACTTTAAAATATCAGCATTCTTCCTATACCCACAGTCTCCTTAAATCTAAATCTTCAGTCCACATGCTTGAAACAATATCGCGCCATTCCGACCTTTATATGCCATTCCACAGAACTGAATCCTTCGATGGATCCTTCATTGCTCGTTACATTGCATTCTGGAATTCCATTCCTTTCCTGATGCATCATGCTTCTTCCTTATCCAAGTTCAAATATCGCCTTTTCCAGTACCTATTCTCGTAAACTGATGCTTGTTGATCTTTAATTTTAAATTAGATTTTTCATTTAAATTGAATCATTATAGTAACTGATTATATGCCTATATGAATATATAGCATTTCCAAGTCAATTGTAACCTTTTCCAAGTCAAATGTAACTTTTTCCAATTCAAATGTAACTTTTTCCATTTCAAATGTCACCTTTTCCAAGTCAAATGTATCCCTTTCCATTTCAAATGTCACCTTTTCCAAGTCAAATGTAACCCTTTCCATTTCAAATGTCACCTTTTCCAAGTCAAATGTAACCCTTTCCCTTTCAAATGTCACCTTTTCCAAGTCAAATTTAACCCTTTCCCTTTCAAATGTCACCTTTTCCAAGTCAAATGTAACCCTTTTCCTTTCAAATGTCACCTTTTCCAAGTCAAATGTATCCCTTTCCATTTCAAATGTAACCCTTTCCCTTTCAAATGTCACCTTTTCCAAGTCAAATGTAACCCTTTTCCTTTCAAATGTCACCTTTTCCAAGTCAAATGTATCCCTTTCCATTTCAAATGTCACCTTTTCCAAGTCAAATGTAACCCTTTCCATTTCAAATGTCACCTTTTCCAAGTCAAATGTAACCCTTTCCCTTTCAAATGTCACCTTTTCCAAATCAAATGTAACGCTTTCCATTTCAAATGTCACCTTTTCCATTTCAAATGTTACCTTTTCCAAGTCAAATGTCACTTTTTTCTTCACTTCTAGCCTCAAATGTAACCCTTTCCCTTTCAAATGTCACCTTTTCCAAGTCAAATGTAACGCTTTCCATTTCAAATGTCACCTTTTCCATTTCAAATGTTACCTTTTCCAAGTCAAATGTCACCTTTTTCTTCACTTCTAGCCTCAAATATTCCGTTTTTCTTTCTTTATTTATTGAAAAATAATTAGTTTAATTAACATTATGACTTTTTTAATAATTTTGGCATATCCTATCGCTATCTTTTTTGTTTTTTAGA
Source organism: Piezodorus guildinii (assembly GCA_023052935.1). Lineage (NCBI taxonomy): Eukaryota > Metazoa > Arthropoda > Insecta > Hemiptera > Pentatomidae > Piezodorus > Piezodorus guildinii. Next base: position 22,552,726 of record CM041298.1, on the reverse strand, counting down.
TATTTGGTATCAAGTTCTGTTTTTTACTAGCTATATTTAAAAAAAATAATTATCGTCTATTTAGTTTTAAGATAGTTATTGATTTTGAGTTTGTAGAGGGGAGGGGTAGTTTTTGTGAATAATTAATGTGTTTTCGGGTATTATAATTACGTTTTTCGTGCTGAATTTTTTATCGCTCACGTGCATATTAACTCGCATTAAATTTTAATATTTTTTATTGATATAGGGATTAATTAATGTGCTTTCGGGTGGTTATGATTACGTATTTCGACCTGTATCTTTTATCGCTCGCACTTATTTTAACTAAAATTTACTTTTTATGTTTTTTATTGATGCAGGGGTTAATAATTGAGTTTTAAACATAGACAATCTTCTGCAGTTTAAACCATCAATCCATTCACAAGAAACTAGATCCCGACTTTCCGACCTTTATATCACTTCCCACAGAACTCAAACATATGAACGTTCCTTTCTATCCTACTCCACCAGTTTTTGGAATTCTCTCCCATCAAACATTCGTCGAGCAGCCTCTCTCTCCACTTTCAAATACCTTTATTCCAGTATCTTCTCACTCCCCATAATGACGCTAGCTGACAATAATAATTGTACCGTCAGATGATAGTCAATACTTTTAGTTTTTTACAAGTGTTTAATTAAGTTTAAATAACTGCACATTTGTTGTAATTTTTTGTTTTCTGTGCGTTTTCTTTTAGCTTTATCAAATGCGTTAAATATTGGTTAATTATATTGTCACCAAATGTATTTATTTCTTATCATTATTTTTATTTATTTAAATCATTTTTACTTCTGTTAAATCTATTTTATTTTTTTGCTCATTAATTTTGTATCTTGGTCAGATGTGAATATTTTACTATTTTATTCTTAGGGCACTTAGTCCCAGAATAAAGATATTTTTTTCTTTCTTTCTATATATATATATATATATATATATATTGCTACGTTTTTTATCCTGCTGCTTTTCTAAGGCAGCGGTACCTTCAAAAACTAGCTTACTTACTATATTTAATCAATATATAAACTGTATTTAATGATACCAATCGATTTCCTTTCCAAAGGTATCGTGTTTACCAATCCAAGTCAAATGTAACCCTTTCCATTTCAAATGTCACCTTTTCCAAGTCAAATGTAACCCTTTCCCTTTCAAATGTCACCTTTTCCAAGTCAAATGTAACCCTTTTCCTTTCAAATGTCACCTTTTCCAAGTCAAATGTATCCCTTTCCATTTCAAATGTCACCTTTTCCAAGTCAAATGTAACCCTTTCCATTTCAAATGTCACCTTTTCCAAGTCAAATGTAACCCTTTCCCTTTCAAATGTCACCTTTTCCAAGTCAAATGTAACGCTTTCCATTTCAAATGTCACCTTTTCCATTTCAAATGTTACCTTTTCCAAGTCAAATGTCACTTTTTTCTTCACTTCTAGCCTCAAATGTAACCCTTTTCCTTTCAAATGTCACCTTTTCCAAGTCAAATGTAACGCTTTCCATTTCAAATGTCACCTTTTCCATTTCAAATGTTACCTTTTCCAAGTCAAATGTCACCTTTTTCTTCACTTCTAGCCTCAAATATTCCGTTTTTCTTTCTTTATTTATTGAAAAATAATTAGTTTAATTAACATTATGACTTTTTTAATAATTTTGGCATATCCTATCGCTATCTTTTTTGTTTTTTAGATATTTGGTATCAAGTTCTGTTTTTTACTAGCTATATTTAAAAAAAATAATTATCGTCTATTTAGTTTTAAGATAGTTATTGATTTTGAGTTTGTAGAGGGGAGGGGTAGTTTTTGTGAATAATTAATGTGTTTTCGGGTATTATAATTACGTTTTTTCGTGCTGAATTTTTTATCGCTCACGTGCATATTAACTCGCATTAAATTTTAATATTTTTTATTGATATAGGGATTAATTAATGTGCTTTCGGGTGGTTATGATTACGTATTTCGACCTGTATCTTTTATCGCTCGCACTTATTTTAACTAAAATTTACTTTTTATGTTTTTTTATTGATGCAGGGGTTAATAATTGAGTTTTAAACATAGACAATCTTCTGCAGTTTAAACCATCAATCCATTCACAAGAAACTAGATCCCGACTTTCCGACCTTTATATCACTTCCCACAGAACTCAAACATATGAACGTTCCTTTCTATCCTACTCCACCAGTTTTTGGAATTCTCTCCCATCAAACATTCGTCGAGCAGCCTCTCTCTCCACTTTCAAATACCTTTATTCCAGTATCTTCTCACTCCCCATAATGACGCTAGCTGACAATAATAATTGTACCGTCAGATGATAGTCAATACTTTTAGTTTTTTACAAGTGTTTAATTAAGTTTAAATAACTGCACATTTGTTGTAATTTTTTGTTTTCTGTGCGTTTTCTTTTAGCTTTATCAAATGCGTTAAATATTGGTTAATTATATTGTCACCAAATGTATTTATTTCTTATCATTATTTTTATTTATTTAAATCATTTTTACTTCTGTTAAATCTATTTTATTTTTTTGCTCATTAATTTTGTATCTTGGTCAGATGTGAATATTTTACTATTTTATTCTTAGGGCACTTAGTCCCAGAATAAAGATATTTTTTTCTTTCTTTCTATATATATATATATATATTATTGCTACGTTTTTATCCTGCTGCTTTTCTAAGGCAGCGGTACCTTCAAAAACTAGCTTACTTACTATATTTAATCAATATATAAACTGTATTTAATGATACCAATCGATTTCCTTTCCAAAGGTATCGTGTTTACCAATCCAAGAGTCAAAGGGTAAGATTTTAACCATTTCAATTAACCTTTTCCATAATATTAACCTTTCCCTTTAAATGTATATTTCATAATCATAGAACCCTTTACTTGAAATATGTACTTTTTCAATCATGTACCTTTCTTTGCATAACATTATTCCAAAAACGTAACTCCATTTCAAACACCTTTACCAAGGTCAAATCATCTTAATGTCACCTTTTCCAATCATACCTTCCATCTGCTCTCAAATGACCCCAAGTCAACCGCCCTACTTCTTGCTAGATGTAACCCTGACCTTAACACCTTTTCAGATAAACTGACGCTCTTTTTGTCACTTCTCTCCATTTCTTTACCTCGAGTCAAATGGGATTTTCTCACGTTTGGCCTAATATCCTTTTCTTATTATTAATTATTTTTCACCATATGCTTTTTTAATAATTTTTGGCCCCGCCTTTGTTTTAGAAAATGGTATCAAGTTGTTTTTACTAGCTACTATTTAAAAAGAAAATTAGGCGTCTATTTTGTTAAATATTATTGATTTATTTGTAGAGCGAGGAAGGTTTTCGTGATATAATATGTTTATTGTATAAATTACTTTTTCGTGTAATTATATCCCTCACGTCATATTAATCCCTTAATTTAATATTTTATTATATAGGATATATTTAAATTTCTTTGGTGTTATAATTAGTATTTATTATCTTTATGCTATTATATTTAACTAAATATACTTTTATTTTTTTTTGATCACGTTAATAATTGATTTAAAAATAGCAATTTTGCTTAACATACCAAGCAACAAAGAAGCAGATCCGACTTCGACCTTATATCACATTACAGAGGACCATAACATCAGAACCCATCTATCTACACCTTTGTTTCTATCTAAATTCTCAGCACCTCTTTTTCAAATACTACTTCCAGTCACTTCCACTCCCAAATGCGTATATAACATCATTAATTTCCTGCAGATAAGTCAGATAACTATTTGAGCAAGAGAAAAGAAAATAATGCAAGGAAATTTCCCTGAGGTATTCGCTACAAGCGAAATATTTAACTTAGGTCACCAAATGTTTTATTACCTAGTATATTATAATAGCGATGTTTACTTAGTTAAGACAGTTATTTTGTGCTCATAATTTGTAACTTTCATATGAAATATTTTAAAATTCTTGCCGTCCTAAATATTTTCTTTCTCTTATATATATATCATATTGTATAAAACGTTTTTTTTGTTTGGCGATCGTCGAAAATTTTTTATATTTCAATCATTCAAACTGAAAATACAACGTTCTTAAGGTATACGTGTTAATCCAATGCACTAATAGTCAACAATTTATTATGTTATTATATTATTTAACTTACAATATGAAATTAACATACATTGCCTAGAACTTTGATTGAGAATACTGAGGGACATTTTCACTACTACCTTTGCCATACAATATTCCAAATAACGATATACCTTTGAAACACTTAACCAAGGTGAAATCAGTCTTAGGTCTCCTTTCTCGGCATCATCCTCCAGCTGCTCTCAGAACCCCGACGGCCACCGCCTCTTCTTGTAGATGGAACCCGACTTACCCTTCTTGAGGATAAAACCTGACTGACTCTTCGGTTCTTCTCTCTCATTCTTGTCACCTCGGGTGGGCCGAGATGGGAAGTGCCCCGGTTGGCGGTATAGCCTTTGTGCTATTATTCTTATCTTTTCACCAATCTTAATATTCTTGTTGGCCGCCGCTGGGGGGAAACTACCAGAGGTTTCTGGTACCGCTGGGGGGCCTATACCGATGGGAAATCTAGGGGGCTAGGTAAACACCTTTTGATATTTTGCCGACAAAGGTTCGTCATCATTAATTGTTTAATATTAAAATTATTTAATTATGAACTCCCCTCAGTATTCTCAATACATTACAATATATATATATACGATATATATATATATATATATAATATATAATATATATATATATATATATATATATATATATATATATATATCGCTTTTATTTCCTTTTTTGATCACCGTATAATTCCGATTTAGAAGCATTTTCTTGAGATGCCGGAGAGCGGAAGGGCGGACGAAGGCACGATAAATCATCGAGCTGAGATCCATTTAGCGGGGGGAGGGGAGGGGGACGGGGCAGTGAGCACAGGACCATCTATCACACTTTGTTCTATCTAATAAACAGCACCTCTTTTACAAACTAGCTTCCCTCCACTCCAACCTCCAAGCGGTATAATAACCTCCATTATATTTCCTGAGATAAGCAGATATATAATTTGATGCAAACGACAAAGCAGTAGGCAAGGAAATCCAAAACCTGAGGTGATCGCTAAAGCGGAAACTAATTACTTAGGGTACAGGGTTTCGGATTACCTAGGGAAATATAATCAGCGATAGTGATACATTAGTCTAGGAGCCAGATGCATGATGGGCTACCCACATAGAACATACATATGAAAATATTTTTAAAAATCTCTTGCGTCCTTATACTTTCACTTACCTATATATATCATATTGTAATAAAAAGTGTTGCGATCGTGAAAATTTTTTAATTTCAGTTTTCAACAGAAATACACGTTATAGGATAAGGTGAATCCAAGTAACCAAGTCCCACAATGTGTATATGTGTGTTTATTTATTTAACTTGTTCACAATATGAAATAACAATAACCATATACAAGTTAAAAATTGGTCTAATCCTTAATCCAGTTGAGGACAAAGATCTGAGCAATACTCTTGCTCAGATCTGATGTTTTTAAATATTGACTTCATTTTATTAATTTACCAAGTTAAATGTGTGTATTAGTGAAAATGCTGGGAGTTCTAAATATATAACAAGATAATTTTATAATATTTATTTAACTAATTACTATGTAACATTGTTAATTTTTGCTTTTAATGCCTCCTTCTGATTTTAAATTTGTTGTTATTCGTTTAAATTTTGTTATCAATGGACACCTAATTTATAATAATTTTCATAACGTTTTAAACCAGTCACTTCAGTATTTTTTTTTTATTTATTTATTTATATTTTTTTTTTATTTATTTCTTTTCAGTATTTTTTAATCTAATGGTAATTGCTTAATTTATTTTGTAGACTTCTGAAGATGCGAGAATATCCCGAAACGTCATGTTGATGAAATAAAAAAAATTGAGTATTTATGGAAGAAGTTATTCAGCCCGAAATCTACATTAATAATATTATTATTATTATTACAACAAGAGACTTATGATATTATAGAATTGTGTTGAATGAACTTTATGGTTAGTATTATAAGAGAAGTTTCACCCCTGACCTCTCCCTATAGAATCCTCAGAGGCCAGAGACCAATCTCAGCGACCGCACCCCATGTTGCCCCCGGGCTCCTTCGACAAATATATACACCCAGGCCTAACTTCCAAAACCTCTCAACCGGGAGCAATATAAGTCCCGGATCATATGCAAGTATACGTGATGAGCACCCCACATTTTGTGTTATAAGTTGTATTTTTTATTTTCCAAACTCAAAGTGTATAAAAATAATCTTGCGTTGAAAAAAAAATCTTAAGTACACTATTATATTTAGCCATTTAAAATATTGTTTAAATTTTATAGCCATTCTAACACTTTCTCTCCTACCTATGCTGATGACACGTGTGTGCTATCAATAGATAATTATCCAGTTACTGTATCCCACACTCATCAATCCCATGAAGTATGGTGCCAGAATTGGAGGATTAAAATTATTTCTAACAAATCCCACCAAATAACCTTCACACTTCTTCGTAAACCAATGACTTCCTGCCCTACAGTATCCTTTAATGACACTGCACTAGTCCCTGTTGAACGGATTCGATACCCATGACTCTATATTGACTAACGTCTAACTTGGAATCCCCATACAAGACTGAAACGACAAGAAACTGCCCGACGTTTTCGATTACTTCAATACCTACTAGACAAACGATCCAACCTCTATTTAATTACAAAAGACTTATTTATATGACCATCATAAGACCGATGTGGTTTATGGGGCTATACTAAACCATCAAATTCTTCTCGTATCCAATCCTTACAATCCAAAATCCTTAACGCTCCTTACATTGTCACGAATAAGCTGATCCACAGAGACATTAATGTCCCATATATTACTGAATTAGCCCGAAATAGTTATCAATTATTCCTAGAAAAACTTCACTAACCCACTAGTTTCTATCCTATAATCCTTCGATTTCTGATAAATCCTCCAAGGCGTCTGAAAAGAAGATGGGACTTTCTAGTTTAGAATATTTTTAGAGTGCTGCCAATGGGTAGTGTCTCTACATGTATTTCATGTCAGTTCACTATGTACATCACATTTATTTGATGTATGTGATACAGTTGTAAATATCAATAAATATTAAAAAAAAAAAAAAATATGGCAGCCAGGATTACTATACAATATTCCTAAATGCATCACTCCTACATACTTTCTCATTAAACAACCGTACAAGCATAACTGATAGATCCTTCAAAATATATGTATCTGTGGAAAATGCTATAATATCAAAAGAAATCAAAAGAAATCAAAATAAATAATTTCAAACTTCGCAGCGTTACTTTTCTACGCATTTATTTATTTTTATTTTAGTTTTTCTCAGCCCCTTATTTTCTCTTTTAAAAGTTGCAGTTCTGCAAGGTTCTCCTTTTTCTGCAATCATTCGCTTTAAGGAGTTGCATCTCTTCAACGTAACTTCTGGAGAGTTATAACATTTTGAATAATAATTAAGGTGATGGTGCTCACCTTCTAGTTTGTTTCGGTCTTACAATTAAAACTTATACTAATTTATTTAGTTTTTGCCATCACTGAGGTATTCCTGGGGATTTCAGTTGATTAAATAAGGTATAAGGTATTTATAAATGTTGAGAACCATATAGATTTGATGTGAATAGTTTTCAATACGAAGTGAAATAATATCTTTGAATTGTAACCATGGATGCGGGAAATAGCTTGCTTGTAAATGTTCAATTTTCAATATTAAGGACGACGACAACATGACTAATCTATTAGGTAAATTAATATAGGAAAAAGTGCTTTTGGGGAGATTATATACCAGAAAAAATAGTAGAAATGTTTAATTAAAAGAGTTGGAACACATTATTTAGATTTTGAAATGTGTTTTAAACTATAGAGAATTTTTAATAAAATCATTTAATTACCATTAATAAATAAATATAGAAATTGATGTGACAGATAAGCTGTATTTATATTTAACGTGAAACATCTTGATTATACCACACTCTTATGTAAATAATGTATAATTTTTATTTTATTTTTGTATTATTAACTATATGTTTAGTTTTGTTTTAATACGATAATATATAGGTAGACCAACTTCCTAGCAGAATCGTTTTTTTTTTGTTTTTGTTTATTTTTGTACCTGCTTTATGACAGTATTATTATTACTATAAAAAAATTGTTAACATTAAATTTGCTTAGTGCGAGTTAATATTTTGGACATCTGATTTTTAATTTTTGGAGCGATTTCTATATTTTTCAATAGTAATTATTTCTTTCATATTTCATTTGATTTTTTTTTTTTCATAACGTATAATTTTGAGTGAATGGAATTTCAAAGTGTGTCCTGTTTTAATGAAGTAAGTGATGAAGACAGCTTTATCTGGTTTATTTGTTAATCCATACAATATACTAATTGAGTTTTCATTTTATGAGCTCTGGTGCAAACTTTGGAAAATTCGAATTAACCAGGACAAATCCCAACATATTACTTTTACTCTTCGACATAACAACAAGACATTTGTCTCCTTACTTTGATTGGAATTGAATTATTGTCATCTATTTTTGTTTCATCTTTTGAAACCTTGTAAAAAATCTGTTGTGATTTTTTTTGTTTTCTTTTGTTTATAGTGGGAGTCCTAAATTTTGCCTATCCAAGTATTATTAGGATAGGAATTTTTAACGAGTACCTGACATCGCACAGGTTCGGGACCACCTTTTAACGTCCCCTCCGAAGGACGGTATAACTAAGGATTTTTTATTCCCATTAAAAAAATCCTAGGACAACCTGCGGGTTTGAACCCGTGACCTTTGGCATAGGAGGCTGTTATGCTAGCCACCCAGCTACAAGTGATCCCTCCCTGGGGTAATATCTAGTGAACTATATAATCAAAATCATTCTAGAAATTTTTGAGAAAATTTATTGTAATGTGGCACTCCGGTATGAGAGAATTAGGTGTGCCACCAAACTCAGCCTAAATGATGTACTTCCTATCAAAGGTGTCCGTCCTTCTGGAAAAACAATTTCTCCCACACTGGAAAAAAGTCGTAGATTATAGATTATCATACAAATGATCTAGCGTTTTCCCATTCAGGGAGAAATACTGAATCACCATTATTTTGTTTTTAAGTGATAAAATAACTTACTAGAAATGTCATTATTTTTATTTATTTATTTTTATTACCTCTGAAGGTTGCTTTGAAAAGTCAAATATTAATTAGGTCGTCCATCGACCGGACTGAGAAAATTAAAAAAAAAAAAAAAAGTAGGAAAACCTAACTTTTAAAGGTTCAGGAGGAAGTTTTCAGTTTTTTGTCCGTGGTCTATTGAAAAAATGTTCTTCAAGAAGAAAAAAAAAATCCGTTGGTGGGCGGTATTTACAATGAAAAAGAAAAAAGTTGTTGAGAGAGGTGCAAACTATAGGGAATGGCTTGGCGCTGTGTCTTTGAGGTAATTAGTGGTGCGACCAAGGACCTCAATCAATATGTAATTTAGGGTTGGGGGGGGGGGGGCCCAATCTGTATTCCTCTATTGTACTCTCGGCTTAATAGTTCCCCGCGCCTCCCTCCTTCCCCTAACTGGCCACAATTTCTCCAACCATCGCCCTTAATTATGATTTAAATTGTGTTAGCTTCCCATAGATTCTCCGGTCTATCGTATTGTTGAGTTACGTAAAGTCTGAGGCGGTGCAATCGTCACATGGAAATTATTTGAACGGATTCGTCTATTAGAGATTTGTATCTAATTGTATACTTTTCCAGAGGTATCCTGTTTACAAAGTTATAATTGATAGTAGATAGATAAATAGAAAAACTTTCTGCTTCGAATGGAACAGTTTGAGGGGCACAATGTTATATTCACTGACGCGTCAAAATGGGAAAATTCTCCAGTAGAATGTTCAGTATTAGCTGGTAGTGCATCCTTACTTTTCAAACTACCTAAAGTCTGCTCAGTTTTTTTAACGGGGGAAGCGACTGAGGTCAAGGAAGCATTATTGTATTGCCAAACGAACAACCATAAAAAGACTGTTGTCACAGACTCGATGAGCGTCTTATCCGCTATAAGGAGCCGAACATTCAAACACGCCGTAATAGCGGAAATTATGAACATATTATGGTGTTCCGCACAACAAGGCCACGAAATAGCTTTAATTTGGGTCCCTTCCTCTTGCGGCATTGGAGGGAACGAAAAGGCAGACGCCTCTTCCCGGTTGGCTCGAACGGACGACACTTATCCCGTGAAGGTGATTGATCAAGTTCCTCGGGAAGACTGGCTGAGGCAAACGAAAAACTTCCTAATGACACAATGGAGAGAGGTGTGGAGAAGCAGTCCTTCGAAATTGCTTGAAATAAAATAATAAATCAAAAATTGTGTAACAAGCAATAGAAAATCAAGAATGGAAGAAACAATTCTGTGTCGCCAAAGGATTGGACATTGCGAGTTCTCCCACGGCTACCTTCTTCGTGGCTTAGAAGCTCCTACATGTTCGAAATGTGGTGTCATAAGGACAGTGAAACACATTCTGGTAGAATGTAAAGAATATACCGCATTGAGAAAAGAAAAAGACGTTTGTTTGTTTGTTTGTTGATGCTTAAAGGCGTAAAACTCCGAGGTCATCAACGCCTATAAATTCACTTAAGTTAAGGAAATTGTGTGTAGAGTTCTATATTGACTTTAAAAAAATAATCACAATGAATAAATAAATACAAATAAATAAGTAATAAATAGATAAATAATAAATAAAATAATAAATAAATAAAAAATTCAGTTATAAGACCTATAGTTGCGACAGGAGCTGGTGCGCTTTAAAAAAATGTATAACCATTGCTTTTGCAGTCTCGTCGTCTCTCAAAATATTGCTCAAGTTTGAAGTCAGGCCTATTATATTAATACTTTCTATATAATGATTGCACTCCTCAAAGATGTGCTTTATGGTAAGGGTGGAGCTGCAGTAGGTGCATTTTGGCGGTGGCTGGTTTTTTATGAGGTATGAATGGGTTAGTGCAGTGTGGCCAATTCTTATGCGATCCAAGGCCACCTCCTACGGTTACTACGGCAGGATGTCGACCACGGCTTTACTGTTTTCTTGATCTGTTTAAGTTTGCTGGAGGGAACTTTCGTCCCACATAACCTGCCAATTATCCCATACTTCCATTTTCAGAGGTCGACTTAGTTCCGATGGAGTGAGGACCGCAATACCTCGACCTGGGAGCGTCAGTGCTTCCTTCGCTGCCCGATCCGCAAGCTCGTTGCCGACAATGCCAATGAGGCTCGGGATCCATATAAAGCTGACGGACTTCCCCCGGTCTACGAGTGTCGAAAGATAGGACTGAATTCGGATAATGATTGGATGTTCTGGATACATACCTTTCAAAGCTTGTAGGGAGCTTAGAGAATCTGATAGTGTGACAATATATTTATGGGGTAAAGGTATACAGAATTGGAGTGCTGATGCTATTGCCTATAGTTCGGCGGTATAAATAGAGCATAACCTATGTAATTTAAATTTGTAGGTCGCATCGCGAGTTACAAAGGATGAGGCTGTTGAATTTTCAGACTTGGAGCCATCGGTGTAAATTGGAAAATGATCAGGAATGTCCGAAAAAGACGTGGATTCCCTAATGATGTTTCTGAAAAGAACTAAGTTTTATAATATAGTATGGAACAAAAAGATATGCCAATGACCCTTACGGGTAGAAGCATTCTATAAAAAATAAATAAATAGAAAAGTCTGCTTATTTTTCAAAATTACAGCAAATAGAATATAAACAATTTACAAATAACAAAAATCAGACTCACTGTATGGTCCGTAGAGTCTGTGTTCATTGACAAAATTAACATTTAATCAATCAAAATAAATGATTAATAACAAACAATATATCAACACTTCGGATGTTATTTATGTACTAAAATCAAATTCACTAATAGTTTAATTCTTTCGTTAGCACCAATCTATAAGTAATTAACTAAATATTCCGTATTAATTATTAAAACTATTCTGGAGTAATTAACTAACGCCAGCCTCTTCACTCACCCTTCCGGGTCAAGGCGTAGCTATCCTAACACCGCTAGATATGTCTCAGCCACTCTGAAAGGAAATATCAGCTGCCTGGCAGTCCATCTGGGACGAGAGCCCTGCCTGCTAGCAAACTGAAAGCCGTCAAAACAAAAGTGGGGCCTTGGTCCTCATCATGTCGCTCAAGCCGCAAAGAGGAAGTTGTCCTGGCCCGATCAAGAATTGCCCACACTAACATGACCCATCTTCATCTCATTACCAAGCAGCCACCTCCTAAGTGCCCACATTGTAACAATATCCTGACTATCAGCCACATTTTAGAAGAATAACCTTCTTATAGGACATGTTTAAACAAATTTGGGCTTAGACCTAATATATCCTTCATACTCTCCGATAATGAAAACAACATCTCGGCGCTGTTCAGGTTTCTTAAGATAGATAAGTAGATAGATAGATCTTATTGCCTTAGGACCTGAGGCCCTTTCTTACAGACAAAATAATGAATTTTTCACATACATATGTGCCTATTACTACAATTATAAAAATCTTATATCTTAACATTTTAACAATATTATAAGAATAGTGCTGTGTACAGAAACAACTGATTTTTTTTTTAAATTTTGATTAGTGTGTAAGGAAACTCTGAAGGAAAAGATTGGGATAGGGAATAATAATAATACTAAAGAGAAAAAGGGATCTAAGGAAAGGGAAAATTAAATGCTTTGCTTAGAGTTGAAAGCTTTAAGGTGCACTCAACGAGTCTCCGTCTAAAAACAGTCGAAGGCATGCCCTGCGAAAGAAGGATGCGAACCTGGTCTCCACCGGAAGCATGTTGAGCTCTCTCGCTGCCGCGGCGTGGAAAGCATTCCTCAGTTCTGCATGCAGGCAATTGGAATACGCCCTGCATCCTCTCACCCCGTACCTCGATGAATCCGCTTCTTAGTGCTTCAGGGACCCCTGAATCGAGTACTTTTAGTGCTAGGGACATAAGATTGATGCGGCGATATTCTTTGGCACAAAGAATTTTTTAATATATGGCGTTATATGCTCATCCCTTTTAGCATCGAAAATGAATCGTATAGCGGTGTTGAGACTTCTCTGGATTCTGCCGTCCTCAGAGTCAGAAATGTCTATGTATACTGAATCGCAATACCACACAAGAGGGCATACAAGAGCTGACACTATCTTCCTCCTGACCTCGGCCAGCAATAAGCGTTTCCACCGTGAGAAGGAATGCATAACACCATAGACCCATTGTTCGGGCCCGAATGTGTTATATTATTACTCATTTACATGTTACTTCATTTAAATACTTGTTGTTTTATATTAATTATTTTTCATTATATTCCATTGTAATAACGCTACTTTTTGTTACTTAATTTAAATTATGTACAATATCTCATATTTAAACTTTAAGTATTTATTTCGAAGAAAGGAAGCCGGCGGTGTATTTATATCCAAAGAGACTTAGTTTTTTTACTCCTTCAGCAATACGCCGGCTTATCTTTCCCTTCAGTTGTTTTTGGACGCTCAATCAGGCAGTATCTACTACGGTCTCCCGTCGTCATATTCTTTAGGGAATATTTGTTTTTAGACGTTCTATGCAATCATCCACAGAAAGAACTATAGGCGTTTATGACCCCTGGGTTTTACGCCTCAAAACCCCAAACAACAACAACAATCTTCAGATGATTTTCATAGAAAAGAGTGTAGTACTTTCAGTCGGTGGTTGAAAGTCTTTCTTTTTGTCTTGACCTTAGAGACCTAAGTCAAACTAAACTAAGCTTCACTTGCAGTTGTGATTAATCCTCGTTTATGCTCCTAACAAGATGTTAAGATATACAAATACAACTATTATGTTAACATAAAAACGTATTTGCCTTACTTCTACCGGTGTGCTTGGTGATTGGTGATTTTTGGTTACTCCTCTAAATTTCAGTTCTTACTTCAACTAATTATTTTATGGTGACAGTTTACTACATCTATGTACATTGGTACTTAATTACATTTGGTACCTGACCAAGACCGATGGCACTTTAGTAAGAAGAGAGTTAGATGTAGATCAAGCAATTGAAGAAAAATGCACTGGCTGAAGGATAAAAAAAGGAAAGAAAAAATAAACCTGACCTTACAAGCCATGAAGGGTCTTGGGCTCGGTTAAATATAGAGATTCAAACTTTTTCAAGGCCAACGACTGTGATTAGGCTTTGATCACGCTCAACCGCAAGGTTTTTACCCAATTTGGGTACCCACTTTAAAGAGGCTGGATCTGCAGCAGGAGGGTCCTATACCCTAGGGTCACTGAATTGATAGGATAAATAATATTCTGTCATAGCAGGGATTTGAACCTAGGCCTCGGAGAACAGTAGACTAGTGATCTATCCACAGGACCACGCCGCTTCAGTTAAAAAAAAATATTATTTTGAGAGTGTATGACACTCACATGTCAGCAGTATTCAGTAACATCTTCAGCCATAAAATACAAATAATTCTAATGAATATTAATATTTTAAACACTCTATCTTTATATTAGTTTAGTAAAAATTTTCAAAACTGTCGTCTCACTAACATACTGTTTATTAGCACGTCACATATCGAAAGGAAAATTCGTGGTAAGACTGTCAATCCATTGATAAATAATAAATTTTATAGATGACATTCTACTAAATTTTACAGATGATGACATTCCGTTTCGGGGACAGTCATTGACAATCAGAGGGACGAACATCGAGCTCATCCTAAAAAAAAAAAAAAAATTTGAATATTTAGTGTTATAATGGAGATTGCTTGTAGCTGAACTGAACTAGAGCGGGACATTGAAGCAGACTGATCAATCTGGCTTTTTGGGAATAAAAATTGGATTGCACGCTGTGTTCTTCGTCGGTATGGAACAAACATTCTTTTTTTTTAAATTCAAATCGTCTCAATTCCCTTATGAGAATTTAATGTTCCATGTTTCCAACAGTCGGAGGTGCATTAGTCAACATCATTAGGATTCGAACGACATATCACAGGAACAATCCCAGACTTCTGTAAAAATTCTCTTGTAAACCTTAATATTTAGCTTTTTATTTGTTTAAATATTTTAAATCATCTTATCAACAGTATTACTATTATTTACTAATCTATTTTTTCGAGAACATCATATACTGTCAAAATGTACTTAATAAATTACGTTTAATTCGTTTCTTTTATTATTATTTTTTTGTTTGTTTTTTCTTTCACTTAATATAAAGGATATAGCATGGGGAAGTATTGTGAATTCGAGTTTTAAACGGAACAGATATAAACTGGTCAAATGACCCTGTATTCATGTCTTGCAGGAAAACGAACAGTCGTACGAAATTGAACTTTTTTCTCCTATTAAAGATCATAGGATTTGAAACCGCGATCTTGGGTATAGAAGGATGTTTGTTTTACTAGCCACAACACTACAGGATACCTCAAATATATTTTCGTTAAAATCAGATATATTAAACGACTTTCAAGTATATTTATCAATAGGAATATGTACAAAATCCACTCATACCTGTATACAATCCTCAAGCATATAGCACGTGATTGGAGAATCTAGCCAATGTTAGAACTCCAATATACATATTTATAAGAATTCTCGAGGCCACTGTCGCTTCAAACTTCTAGAGGGATGATAAGGGTGTGTGGAGCTGGATAAGGGATTGAGCTAGCGGATTGAAGTGATGGATAAGGTTCTGATAGAATTTGGAGATTTTGATGGAACAAGGTCTAAAATAAATAGAAATCCCACCAAATCATCTTTACCCTTCGTCGTAAACCGATGACTTCCTGCCCCCAGTATCCTTTAATAACATTACCCTTACTCCTGCAGAACAAATCCGATACCTAGGTCTCCATCTTGACAAGCGCCTTACTTGGAATCCTCACACAAGACTGAAACGACAAGAAACTGCTCAAAGATAACGTTTACTACAACACTTACTAGACAAACGTTCAAAACTTCCAGTGTATTACAAAAGATCATCTACATCACAATTATGAGACCTATTTGGAATATATATATGGAATCGAGCTTTGGGGCTCTATCTCGAAACCATCTAATTCCTCCCGCATCCAGTCCTTACTATCGAAAATCCTTCGAAAAATCCTCATTGCCCCTTATTTTGTCACAAATCAACTCTTCCATAATGACCTAAACATCCCATTTGTTGCAGACATAGCCCGTGATAGATACTCCTCTTTCCATTCTTAACTCCCTGCCCATACAACTCACTAGTCTGTAACTTATCTTCTTCTGATACCCTGATAACCCTCCAAGGCGACTGAAAAGAAGGTGGCCTCGGGACGTACTTAAAATAGTTAGTAAAGTGCTACAATTGGGTATTTCTTTCTCAAGACATTTTCACGACTTTTTATTTTCACACTACACTACTTTACTGATTGTATTCTTTAGTACAGTTGTAAATTACTATAAATAAATAAAAATAAATAAATAGAATATTTAGACCATTTTGTAAGGTATGGTTAGTGACATAATAAGGAGCATTAACTATTGTTCGAAGGACTTTGGATTTAAAGGATTGAATGATGTTAGAAAATTTGGCTGTCCCTCACAGTTCAAGTCGATAGGTCCAGATAGGTTTCAGTACTGTCTTTTAAATTTCTATTATTAAAGAGAAAAATAGCCTAACTCTGAGAAAATGAAGTATGTATTTCCGGGCTTAAAAACTGGTATATAGTAAACGTTAGGACCTGATATTTTGAATGTCTCTAATATCCAAATTTTTTATTTTTGTTTCGTGGGAAGACCTTATACGATCTGACTCGTCTTAATATAGAAACTGTTAATAAAACCTCATCCTACAAAATTACATTCTAAGAAACTTAATTGCCGGTACTATAGCCATGGCAAATTAATGAGGGAAATTCGAAAGACTTTTCTTAAGTCCTGACGCATATGAAAAATGTAGTTTTCTTCGAACTGGAATATGAATACATTTTCACCCACCATCATTTAAGTTTTCCCTGAAGTACTCTTCCGAAAGTATCCACCTACTCAGAGGAAGAGAAAATCGGAAAAGGGTCATAACATTCTAATCCCGTTTCAAAGAACACTTATTCCCCGAACCATATCATTATAGCTAAAACTTGTACATGACTTTTTTTTCCAAAGATATCAGGAGCTTTATTATAAGTTTATTTTTTCTATGTAACATAATGCAACCAAAGTGTTTTTATTCTTTACTATTACCTATTTATATATTAAATATGTAGTAATGATAAGTATTGAAATTCCAAATAGAATGTTTAACAAATCTTGAAAGTCATTTGTTATTTTTTTTAAAATAATAAATAAAGTATTGCAATGATGAAAATTTTTCGATTCTAGATTTCTAGTTTTTGCGTTTTTACGATTTCTTAAAAAAAAAAATTACTAAGGATTTTAAAAAAAATACATCGAATAGGAGTAGGGGCACTTTTATCTAGATGATCACTACACTATTCATTATTACTGTTTACATAAATAACAAAAATATTTCTTTCGTTTTAGAAGGACTTCAGTTTCAATTATAAAAACAAAAAAAAATCCTTATTAATTACTAACAAAAATGTTCAGGCTTGAACATGGGTAATTCAGAAGGTAATAGCGAAGCTTGTATTTTGTAAGTGTAATTAAGCTGATGCATAGGGAACCCTCAAATGACCGTGTAAAGTTAGTGGGCTTAATGAAGAATGAATTGCAAAAAAATTAGTAATCGCTGAACCGACTGGTAGGCGTCCTAAAGGTTGACAGAAGCGTTGATCAGATGATTGTTTTAAATCTGATCTCGGGAGCTTGGGCTGGAACTGTAATCATTGCGCGAATCTGTGTAGGCAGTGTTTAGCGGTATCGGCATAGAACCTTGGCGTTCGGTAGACCTATTATTATCATTACACACACATATATATATATTGTAATGTGTTGAGAATACTGACGGGTGTGAATTCAGCATTGGATAACAATAATATTAATTAAATATATATTGATATGCTTTTATAAGCTCAGGGCGGCAAAATTTCAAAAGGTTTTTACCTAGCCCCCTAGATTTCCCATCGGTATGGGCCTCCCAGCGGTACCAGAGACCCCTGGTAGTTTCCCCCCGCGGCGGCCAACAAGAATATTAAGAGTGGTGAAGAGATAAGAATAATAGCACAAAGACTATACCGCCAACCGGGGCACTTCCCATATCGGTCCACCCTAGGTGACGAGAGTGAGAGAGAAGATCCGGAGGTGAGTCTTATTCCGGCAAGAGAACTGCGGAGGTCCATCCTAGAGTAGTCCAAGAGTAGAAGTCCGTCGGGGTCAGAGCAGCTGGAGGATGAAGCCGATAAGTGACGCCAAAGGCTGATTCCACCTTCGCCAGCCAACTAAGTGTTTCAAAGGTATTTTGTTATTTGTAATATTGCATGGCGAATGTAGTAGTGAAAATGTCCCTCAGTATTCTCAATCATAGGTCTGGAAATAATGTAAATAGATTTTAAGTGTAAGAATCTATGTAATAGTTATAATTAATAATAATTGCTCTAATTTAAATCTATTAGTAATTTAATGTTCCCCTGCCAGCCACCTTCTGGGATTTGTAAACATGAAACCTTTGGAACGGAATCCAATGGTATCATTAAATATAGTTTATATATGAATTAAATATATCAAGTAATCTAGTTTTTGAAGGTTCCGCTGCCTTAGAAAAGCAGCCGGTCAAAAACATAGCTATATATATATATATATATATATATATATATATATATATATATATATATATATATATATATATATATATAGTAAGAGAAAGTATTGCGATTGTTAAAATTTTCAATTCCCAGTTTTCAACGGAAATACATATTTTAGGGACTCCCAAGTCCCGCAAAAAGCTCTGCGTACAGACACACTGGATTTGAAAAACGGAATTAAGTAAAAGTCATGTGTTGCGCGCACTAAATTTCGAAATGTAAATCATTGAATGAAATAATACCTTTTAAAAATATAAGGTTAATACAGAAGATAATTAAAGTAAAAAATAAAAAAATATTTAAAATAAATCTTATTAATTACCCTTGATAAAATATCGTGATTTAATTTATTTAGTCAGTCATCCTAAAGTTTAATGATAAATTTAATGGATTAGGTAAACTGTCCGTAAATAATTAAATTTCGAGAGAACTGACAAACATTTTCATTCCGAGAAAGGTTTAATTGTTTCCAATACCCTCTGAATGACATAATTGATAATTTAAAATAATTTACAGATTTCCTAAATTTTCCCGGAATACTTCATTTTTTATTTATTTTTTCTCTTAATTTATAGATTAGCAGTATTGTGACAATCTGCAAATAGGATAGAATAATAACCTAAATAATTTGGACTACCAATGGGTGGAGCCGTGTCAGTTAATCTCAGTGGTATTTATTTAAATGACCTATTTAATAAAAATCTAATAAATCTGGTGGAAGACGTTGTTGAGAAAATACATAGACGATATGTTACTTATAATAGACAAAAACCAACAAAATAACCTCCTTGAAACCTTTAACAATCACTATAGAAGAATGATATTTACCATTGAAAAGCCTCATAACAATATAATTAAATTTTTAGATATGGATATAATTCTTAAAAACAAAATAATTAAAACAAGATGGACTAAAAAAGATATAACTAGTAATGTGCTACTAAATTACCATTCTAATCACCCATATGTACAGAAAATAAATGTTATTAGAAAAGCAATAGCGCTTACAGATACGGAATACATAAAAGAAATAAAAACCACCACTTATAAAATACTTTTAGAAAATTTCTACCCAAGAAAATTAATAAATAATATCTGGTATTCTGAGTTTAAATATAAATCTCTTGATAAGAACCCTGACAAAAGTATTGGTAACAAAATACAGCAAACAGTTAGAATAATTAAAGATAATGGTAGGGCGAGTGAGAAAAATAATAAACAGAAAACCATTACAGATTTTTATAAGAGCGCTACAGATGAAAAAACAACAGATGTTAATAATCAAAATATTAAAGATGCTGAAATAAATAAGAGCATAAACATCAAACAATTTTTCAAAATGCAATATATACCACATCTTACTAGTGAAATAAATAAAACATTATTAGCATATGATTTACCCAACATCAAATTAGGCCTTTATAACCATAATAAATTACAAAAATTCCTCACCAGCACAAAATACCCTATAAGTAATGAAGAAAAATTAAATGTTGTATACAAAATAAATTGTCTGGACTGTGAAAAATGTTACATAGGGAAAACGTCCAAAAAAGTTAGTACTAGAACTAAACTGCACAAAAGTAATTGTAACAACAGTAAAAATATAAATACAACTGCTTTATCACAACATAGCATACATTTAAAACACAAGTTTGATCTCAATAGACCACAAATTTTGGAAATAGTCAAAAATAAACAAAATAGAAAAATCATAGAGGCTATATATATCAATAAAAATGTAGATAAAACCGTGAATTTTAAAACTGACTCAAGACATTTAAGTTACCACTATTCTGATTTAATTAAAAATATAATATAAATAATTAATAATAAATGTTTTAAAGAATTTCACAATATGAAATAATAATAACCATATACAAGTTAAAAATTGGTCTAATCCTTAATCCAGTTGAGGACAAAGATCTGAGCAATACTCTTGTATTTAAATATTGACTTCATTTAACTATTTTACCTAGCTCAAGGTGTGATTAGTGAAAATGTTGGGATTACTGAATATATAACAAGATAACTTTATAATATTTATTTATTTATTTAACTATGTACTATTGGTCTAATCCTTAATCCAGTTGAGGACAAAGATCTGAGCAATACTCTTGCTCAGATCTGATGTATTTAAATATTGACTTCATTTAACTATTGTACCTAGCTCAAGGTGTGATTAGTGAAAATGTTGGGATTACTGAATATATAACAAGGTAACTTTATAATATTTATTTATTTATTTAACTAAGTACTATGTAATATTGTTAAATTTTTGCTTTTAATACCTCCTTATGATTTTAAAATTTGTTATTTAATAGTTTTAAAAATTTGTTATCAATTGACACCTAATTTATAAAAATTTTTAAACCATTCCCTTCATTATAGTAATTTTTAATGTGATGGTAATTGCTTAATATAATTTTTGTAGACTTCTGAAGTTGGGAGAATATCCCGAAACGTTATACTGATGAAATAAAAAAATGAGTATTAATGGAAGAATTATTCAGCCCAAAATCAACCTTAAAAATAATGACATGTCAGGCATGAGGAAGGGCAGTACCCAGCAGCCCGTCTTCTCGTCAGTTTTTTTTTTTTATATATGATGTTCTGCATTATTTAAATAATTGAACTCTTTATTTTATTTCAGAGTATTAATAAAGCTATCATTATACGATTAGGGGCCATTTGGAGGGTTCATAGCTTGAGTGAAGTAAGCGAGCTCTTGGAGAAGGCTCAAAAGGGGCTGGATAAGATTATTCAACCCTCTAATTATTTGTGAAATTTGGGATGAATTTTCACCCGAAGACGGCTGCTGATGTATTTCCCTCCTCACACCCGAGCCTGTTGGTTCGTTGTTGGAAGGCGGAAAAGAGTAATTTGGTCCCATCTGGAGGGCTGATGATTACCGTGGCTGGTTTGGTGGTAACAGTGGCTGGAGTGGTGGTTTCAGTGTCTGGAGTGCTGGTTCCTGTAGTCAAGTCTGAGCTCTCAGCTGCTGAACTGGCAACTCTATCTTACCATTATCCAGTTGTGGGGGGTTGCTAGATGTTTTTTGACGGAGATCTGGTAATTCGTTGAAATTTCGTGATGGAGGATGAGGTCTTTCGGAGGGGTGTATTCGTGATGTTCGTTGAATCCTCAACTCCTTCAGAACTTGGCACCCACGGTAGTTGGCTGGATGTCGCTGTTGTTTCCCTTGGCTTCGTACAATTTGCGCGAATGTAACAAATGTGGTTACAGTATGACTTCGAGTGACCGTACTGCTGGCACCTGGTACACTGTGGTATGACTCTTCTTTTTCTGGGTTCGTCAACTCTTATTTTTGTGTAAAATATAGATTTAATTTCAAATATTTTCTTATTAAAGGTTTATTTAGATATGTCAACGAAAAAGATGGGGAGTGGTATTTATAATAATAAACAATCCGTCAGATTTAAATGTTTTTATTTGAAATTTTATTTCAGGTCACCAATATATAGTTAGACATTTACTTTATTTTATCTTAAAAGACCTTTTATTTTCGTTTATTTTTTCTCGCTCTTTAAAAGTTACAAATTTTAGTTTGTTAGTTAGGAATATTTTCATTTTATATCCACATTTTTCTTATTGTTTTATTCAATTTAATTGTTTTCATCCTTATTTTCATTATCTTTATGCTTTATCTACCTGTATTTTATGTCATTCTCAAACTTTTAGCCTAAACTTATACTTTCCTTTAAAATTACCAATTTCTCATTTAATCTATATCCACAATCTTTTTGTTTTAATATTTCACTTACCTTTATTCTATTTTATCTTTTACCTTTATCATCTTTATCTTTATGTTCTATATACCTGTATTTTATTTAGTTTTCATGAACCTTTTAGCCTATATTTAAATTCAACTTTAAAGCTACCAATTAGCCCTGGAATATTCTTATCTTACATCCACACTATTCTAGTTTTAATATTTTATTTACTTTTTAACCTTTATAATCATTATCTATATGTTCTATCTGCCTGCAGTTATTTTATCTATTTTTTCTCTTTTCTAAAACTTAATCTAAATTTATATTTTCTTTTAAAATTATCAGAGTTTCTTTGGGATATTTTTTATTTTATATCCACATTCTTCTTATTACTATCTACTTTTTATCTTTATAATCGTTATTATTGTTCTATCAGCCTGTATTTATTATTATTTTATTTGTTTTCTAAAATTTGTAGTCTAAGGTTTTCTTTTTTTTTTTTTTTTTTTTTAAATTATTAAATTTCCTATTGGATATTTTTATTTATATCCACATTCTTTTTATTGCCATATTCTATTTAATATTTTTATCTGTCTATGTATGTATTTTTTATTATTTTTTTTTTATTTCCTTCTAAAAGTTATAGTATAAATTTTTATTTTATTTTAAAATTATCATTTTTCTTTGCTTTATTTTTTTACTATGTTTTGCTCGCTATATACTCTGTGTATGCTTTTGAAATGATGTACATCTTAAGAAATTGCAATTACTTACCTCTTAACTTCCAATCCTTTCACAATTATTCCGATCCCCACCTTAGCAGTCATGACTAATATTTTCACCTCATGTCACATTAATGCGCAATCCCTTATTGCCCACTATGATGAATTTCAAAAATATTTTCTTGACAATTTTTACCACATCATAGCAGTATCTGAAACCTGGTTAAAACCTTTTATTCCTTCCTCCCATGTATCCCTCACCAATTATTCCTTACTTCGCCATGACAGATCTGATCGCAGGGGTGGTGGAGTGGGGTTGTATATACACGATAGTCTCAAGGCCAAAATCCTTCTCCAATCCCCTTCTCCTGATCATCCTCATATCGAATACCTGTTTGTGGAAATCTCAACTATTTCATCTCCTCTCCTTTATGCTATTGTTTATCGACCTCCTTATGTTCCATTTGATACCCTTTTTGAATCTTCCCTAATCCAATTCGTCTCCAAGTACTCCAACATCATCATCTCCGGAGATTTCAATGTTAATATGATCTCTGAATCACACGATAAATCCTTCCTGGTAAACCTACTGTTTTCCCTAAATCTATATCTAGTTCCATACTTCCCCACCCATCATACGCAATTCTCCGACTCCTGGCTGGATCTTCACATAACCGATTCATCTGTAAAGGTCCTTTCATCCTCTCAGCACCCGGTCCCGTTTCTATCTTCACATGACCTCATAGAGATTTCATACGATCTACCCATAAAATCCTTCACTCCTAAAATAGTCACCTATCGTAGTTTGGACATCCTTTCCTACGAATCCCTTCTAACGGATCTCGAAACACTCCATTGGGATGCCATATACTCCTATGATTCAATCGATCCTATGGTATCAACTCTCACCTCAAATCTAAAAACCATACTTGACACCCATGCCCCTCTCAAAACCCGAACCTTACGCCGTCCCACTGCTCCTTGGCTGACTCCTGAACTGAAGGATCTGATGAAAAGAAGAGAAGCAGCTAGACGTAAATTTCGCCGCACTCGCTTTCCAGATGATTACGCTAGTTTTAAAAAACTTCGGAACAGAACACAGGATGCAGTGCGACGTGCGAAATCCCTCTACATCCACAGTGCCTTGTCCAATGCCCCAGATCCTAAATCCAAATGGAAAATCTTCCGAAAATTATCCCTTCCAGAATCCAATAACTGCTATTCCATTCCTGTCCCACCAAACGATCTCAACATGCATTTCGTATCCTTATCTCAAGACCCATCATCCACTACCGATATTGAACACCAGAGTTTTAATCCAGAAAGTTTCTTTTTCACCCATATTTCCTATAACGAATTGTTGACAGTTATTCTTAAATCCCACACTAACGATTACGGACCTGACAACATACCAGTAAAACTAATAAAATCCTGTCTTCCAGTCCTTATACCAGTTTTATATCATATTTACAATTTTTCCTTGCAAAACTCCATATTCCCTTCTTATTGGAAAACCGCTTTAGTACGACCACTAAATAAGATCCCAAATCCTACCTCACCGTCTGACTTCCGTCCTATTTCTCTTCTCTCTAATCTCTCCAAATCACTAGAACGTCTTGTACAAAATCAATTATCGAATTTCCTAGAAGAACGATCTCTTATTAATCCCCTCCAATCCGGCTTCCGACCTGGTTATTCAACGCAATCCGCTCTCCTAAAAATAACTCACGACCTACAATCTGCCGTTGAACATAAACAACTTACTATCCTTGTCCTGCTAGATTTTTCCAAGGCATTTGATACAGTTGACCATACAATTCTTCTTACCAAACTACAAAATCTTCCCTTATCCAACAGTGCTCTGCACTGGTTCAAGTCCTTCCTCTCCGATCGCTCTCAGTATGTGGTAGTCCCAGACCAACCTCCTTCCAGGACTTTGCCTCTGTCATGTGGTGTTCCTCAGGGATCATCACTATCTCCTACCCCTTTGCTATCTACATAAACGATCTTTCCTCCCATATCCATCACTCCCAATACCATTTGTATGCGGATGACCTCCAAATTTACCTCTCCTTCCCTCCGTCGGACCTATTACTAGCAACAGAAAAGCTCCAGGATGATTTAAACCGAATTAGTTGCTGGGCAGCTGACAACAAGTTAAAGTTAAATGCAGATAAAACTAAGGCGATTGTAATAGGTTCCAATCCACTCCTCAAAACCCTTTCCTTAATCCCAACATTGTTTTTAAATAATGAACCTATAAAATTCCATCAAACCGTCAGAAACCTTGGAATAACCCTTGACCAATCTCTTTCTTGGAAAAACCACGTTTCCGAAATTTCTCGACGCACAATTTCCATCTTAAAACTCCTAAATCACCACCGTCACCTTCTTCCATTAGAAACCCGCAGACTTTTGGTTTGCTCACTAATATTCCCCCACTTTGACTACTGTTGCGCGGTGTATGGGGGTGTCTCTGGGTATCTCGAAGCTAAACTAAAACGATTATTTAACTGTCTGGTACGTTTCATCTTTGGAATATCCAGGGACACCTCTGTAACCCGATTCTACGAGGAGTTAAAGTGGCTTTACCCATCCTACCGCTCTAAGTACTTCCTGGCATCCTTTCTCTTCCAAGTTCTCCGATCTCAACGTCCATCGTACATATCTGATATACTTTCATTTAAATCCTCCATCCACTCCCGCAACACTCGTTCACGGTGTTCAGACCTGTATATAACACCTCATCGAACCGCAGCTTTCGACAGATCTTTCCTTATCCGATCCTCGTCCATATGGAATTCTATTCCTTCTTATATCCGTCATTCCAATACTCTCCCTACCTTCAAATCCCGTTTATTCAAACACTTCCTGTCTATCCAATTTTCAAATGACCTCAAGTGATTTGCAAATTTCAATAAAAACGGCAGAGAGAAACGATTACTTATCACATTTTATTTTATATGTTAAAGATTTATGAATTTTATTTTATGCATAATTTATTTTGCAATGTATATATGAAGATATTTTTATTTTTTTATTCTTGTCTAATTTGTTTTGTTTGTTTTTTCTAAATTATTGTAAGAAGCTACCTACGAATTTATAACTATTATTCATTTTCTTTGTCATTTCTGTTGCTTTTTATTTATCTATTTTATTATATATATATTTTTTTTTTTTTTACTCTAAGACATTGAAGCTCTAATTTAATTTGTCTGTAACATTATTCCGAAGGGACTTGTCCCAGAATAAATAAAGAATTTATTATTATTATTATTATTATAACCTAGAAATCACATTAGTTATGGTTTCAACTTTATAACCATACTTTTCTATATCTTATTTTATTTCCAATATAGAGGTAGTGTGGTGGAGGTTTTTTACGACTATCCTGTGGTTTTCGTCTTCGGGAAGTTGATAAGTATGAAAATCCGCGTCTGAATTCTTAAGGCTGCTTACTAATTTTCGATATACTTCTGAGGTAGAGGGGTAAACAATTACTCCCTTCAGCGTAGGTTTAAGGTAAAATGAATTTTTATTATGAATTTAATTAGGAAACTATTTATTTTCTAAAAATTTGACGAAAGCTTGGTAATCTTGGATGCCGTTAATGAATATTGGAGGTGGTTTGTCTTTGGGGGGTTTAGTATTGTAGGTAGGCTGATCTACCTTAATTAAGTTTTCTAACGGATCATAAGTGTTTCTTACTGGGATGGTCATGTAATTTCCTGCAATTGTTGTTTTTTCCTACGCGGATCCCTGGATTCAGCTGGCGAGTTCCTTTTCTTCCCAGTAACTAACGCCATGGAATCACGTAATGTTTAATCGCGATTTAAGCCTAATACACCTTCCCCAACACACTGCGTTGAGTTGGGGTGCATTTCAGCTGCAGGTCTCACCTTTGATTTACAATTGTCTCTCAGGCACCCCGAGTCTTCAATTTGCAACAAAAAGAATGAAATTTAGTCAAAGGAATTGATTGAATTCAAATAAACTTTTTAAGGAGAAAAATATAGATTATTTATAGTTATCAGCACTATTACCAGTTCAGCAGCTGAGAGCTCAGACTCGACAACAGGAACTCCAACCACTGGAACCACCACTCCAGCGATTGTTACCACTAAACCGGCCACGGGAATCATCAGCCCTCCAGATCGGACCAAATTACTCTTTTCCGCCTTCCAACAACGAACCAACAGGCTCGGGTGTGAGGAGGGAAATACATCAGCAGCCGTCTTCAGGTGAAAATTCATCCCAAATTTCACAAATAATTAGAGGGTTGAATAATCTTATCCAGCCCCTTTTGAGCCTTCTCCAAGAGCTCGCTTACTTCACTCAAGCTATGAACCCTCCAAATGGCCCCTAATCGTATAATGATAGCTTTATTAATACTCTGAAATAAAATAAAGAGTTCAATTATTTAAATAATGCAGAACATCATATATAAAAAAAAAAAAACTGACGAGAAGACGGGCTGCTGGGTACTGCCCTTCCTCATGCCTGACATGTCATTATTTTTAAGGTTGATTTTGGGCTGAATAATTCTTCCATTAATACTCATTTTTTTATTTCATCAGTATAACGTTTCGGGATATTCTCCCAACTTCAGAAGTCTACAAAAATTATATTAAGCAATTACCATCACATTAAAAATTACTATAATGAAGGGAATGGTTTAAAAATTTTTATAAATTAGGTGTCAATTGATAACAAATTTTTAAAACTATTAAATAACAAATTTTAAAATCATAAGGAGGTATTAAAAGCAAAAATTTAACAATATTACATAGTACTTAGTTAAATAAATAAATAAATATTATAAAGTTACCTTGTTATGTATTCAGTAATCCCAACATTTTCACTAATCACACCTTGAGCTAGGTACAATAGTTAAATGAAGTCAATATTTAAATACATCAGATCTGAGCAAGAGTATTGCTCAGATCTTTGTCCTCAACTGGATTAAGGATTAGACCAATAGTACATAGTTAAATAAATAAATAAATATTATAAAGTTATCTTGTTATATATTCAGTAATCCCAACATTTTCACTAATCACACCTTGAGCTAGGTAAAATAGTTAAATGAAGTCAATATTTAAATACAAGAGTATTGCTCAGATCTTTGTCCTCAACTGGATTAAGGATTAGACCAATTTTTAACTTGTATATGGTTATTATTATTTCATATTGTGAAATTCTTTAAAACATTTATTATTAATTATTTATATTATATTTTTAATTAAATCAGAATAGTGGTAACTTAAATGTCTTGAGTCAGTTTTAAAATTCACGGTTTTATCTACATTTTTATTGATATATATAGCCTCTATGATTTTTCTATTTTGTTTATTTTTGACTATTTCCAAAATTTGTGGTCTATTGAGATCAAACTTGTGTTTTAAATGTATGCTATGTTGTGATAAAGCAGTTGTATTTATATTTTTACTGCTGTTACAATTACTTTTGTGCTGTTTAGTTCTAGTACTAACTTTTTTGGACGTTTTCCCTATGTAACATTTTTCACAGTCCAGACAATTTATTTTGTATACAACATTTAATTTTTCTTCATTACTTATAGGGTCTTTTGTGCTGGTGAGGAATTTTTGTAATTTATTATGGTTATAAAGGCCTAATTTGATGTTGGGTAAATCATATGCTAATAATGTTTTATTTATTTCATTATCCATCAACACTTTTAAATAAAACTAAAATAAATATGTCCTCAATAAATACTTTATTTAAATTTATTTATTTTTAGTTTTATTTAAAAGTGCTGATGGATTTAATTATTATTTTTTATGTTTATATCAAATAAAAACCCTTGCATAGGTTTGTTGACCCATAAACCCGCTTAACCAGCAAGACCTTACTGTTTTGCGGGAGCTGTAGAGCCGACGCCGCACAGTGGGCAATATGACCGATTTAGGTAGACAAAATTCTGAAACTTGTCTATATTTAACCTTTGGGGTCCCAGATTACGGAAAAAAATATTTAAAAAAATTATAAAAACTAATTATTTTTTTGAGACGATTAGCGAGCGAGCCGTGGTCAAACATCAAATTTATTTGCTAAAATCTAAAACTCCCCGTTTTATATTTGAAGTCCCAGAATACGGGAAAAACAATACAAAAAATCTAATTATAACTCGGAGTTGCTAAAATCTGCTAATAGATGTATTTGATATGGGTTAGGAAATTCTTGAAATTATAAATTGTAAAATTTTTGATTCGTGGTATTGTGTCTGAAAAAAATTATGTATCACCCAAAACGCAAAATTTCTTTGTAATATCTAAAGACTAATAGGATTGTTAAAACAAATCCTACAAACAAATCCTTGGGGTAACTTGGGGGTTATATAGTTTTTCGATATTGAATGAGGGCGTACATTTACAAATTGCTAAATCAACTCTACAGGTGACATTGCAATTTATATTCAACGACGACTTTGGAAATATAATGTCTTACCTGTTTTAGCAATGCCCATTGTTAAATAAAAGTAAAAATACTTTGCTCTAAATACTCCTTAAACAGAATAAATGACCATCGAATAAAAAGAATCCCACTGTTGGTTATCAGGCACTTGTGGGAACAGGAATGATTCATTCATTTACTATTTATTTGTAAACACGGTATTGTCGGAAATATTAGTATTAACGGTCTTGGCAACTAATAATAAAAAGGTGAAGCACTGGAAAATTCCAAACTTTTGACTAGACATTTGTCCACCTATACTGGTGATTTAGCCCACTGTGCGCCGTAGCTATTTCTATATCAATCAATTAATTAATAGAAAATATATGATATAGTTAATTAATATTATATGATATGATATCAATATATATATATATGATTAGTCAATTAAATAAAGAAAAATAAAGTTTATTTTTTTTCTTCATTCGCACCTGTCAAAAGGTATCGGATAATAAGAAAATGTGATGTATAAAAAGTGAGATCAGACATGGTAGGCATGGGGAAGGAAAGTGCCCAGCAGAACCCCTTCCAAGGCTTTGATTTAGCAGAGGAGGTCTCTCATCCAGCTTCTCTTTAGCCTTCTTCTCACTGGCATTTCAGCTATTGACATGTTGTTAATAAGTGTTTTGTTGTGTCCGTGTAGTTTACTGTGAAAATAAGAATAGAGAGTTTGTATGTGTTGGTTAACTGTTGATTGTTTAAGTCCGTATGGATTTAAGTAGATAAGCGTATGCATTCAGTTTTTGCTCAATTTTTAATTTCGATGATTTAGATAGAAGTGTATCACTTCCAGATAGATCACTAGCTGGTAATTAATTGATAATTACAAAATATATGAACCTCAAGAGAATAACTGTAACAGTAAAATAGTGCTACAATGGTACTTGAATTAAACAAAAAAATAACTTAAATAAGTTATATGAATTGTATTTTTTCTTATAATTACAAAAAAATTAGGAATGAAACAAAGGTTATAATTAAAATCTGGTGCTTTTAGTTCACGACTTTCACTTATATCTGTTGTTTTTAAAGGATTTTATTATACGTAGATAGATGATATATAGATGAAATACGTAGGTAACTGAAAGAAAAAATGTTAAAGAATTAATTAAATTAATATTCGATTGAAACATGTTAATACACATATAATTTATTAATTAATCTTTTATATTAATTATTATAGGCGAAAGTCAGTTAGTTTTATCGCCTTTTTAGTTCTCTCCATTTAATTTTACTGATTTGTATAGAAAATATATTTTTCCCAAAATCATTAGCTTTCCAACGGTATATTATACGTCTATATTACTATCCTCATAAAAACCAAAACTTATATTACAACATTTGATTGCTGTTTTCTCCCTGATTTAGATTTATAATTCGTACATCTTATATATATATATATATATATATATATATATACCTGTTTTTTATCAATGCTAATTACATGATATGGTTAATTCCTTCGAAAGTAAGAAACAAAAGGTACTTTAGAGAAAGAAAATTTAAAATATCAACATTAAAGCCCTGTCAGACTGTTTCAATCAAAATGAAACTCTTTAAATTTTAATTGTCATAGTGTTCTTAATTAAAATCCTTAGTTTTATATATATATATATATATTATTTTATTTTATTTTTTTTTTTTTTTTTTTTTTTTTTTTTTTTTTTTTTTTTTTTTTTTTAAGAATCGTAAAAAGATGCAAAAACTGGAAATCTGGAATTGAAAATTTTTCATCATTACAATACTTTATTTATTAATTTTTTAAATCGAATAGAAAAGTTCTCAAAAAACAAACTGTAAAAAAAAAAAATTGAAAAATTAGGTTTTGGGTTAGTAATATAAGGAAGTATACAAAAACAATGAATAAATATAATGAGGGAAAAAATGATCAATTATAATTATTTGTCCCTTTTATCTAGACTATAGCAGCTTCCGTACGACGAATAGGCGACTCTGTATGGGAGGTAAGCGATCTTCGAGAAGGCAACAAAATGATGTCCTCATCGAGAAATTGGTAGAAGGCGCCAGTCGATACCATCTACCATCGATACCAAGTACTTGCTGCTAGCTTGTTCATATGGTACTGGTCTTACGGCATTGGGTGCACTTCTATCTGGTTAATTCCTACACTATTCACCAACAAAAAATATTTTCCTCGTTTCAATAAACTTTTTTAATTTCATTTTAAATTCAAAACTAAATTATAAAGAAACGTTTCCACGACAAACTACAAGGTCACCCTAACACACTAGTCAATGACATGGCCACAACACTCATCCCAGGAAATGCCTACAGAAGACTGAAGAGGAGTTGGATGAGAGACCTTCTCCTTTAGTAATTCGCACTAATTTCATGCCAGGAGTAGGTACTACTGGGTGCTGCTCTCCCTCATGCCTATAACTCCATGTTTCTTGAAATTGACCGCACATTTACTGATTGTTCATTGTATTTTTTACAGGTGTGAATAAATATTTAAAGTTAAAACAAAAGATATATAAAGAAAAAAATGTCCAGGCTGAAACAAGTATTAAACAAGTTAAACTTTGTACAATCATTCTTAATTTATTGGCGCACTTTTCACTTGATCATCATTTTCAAAAAGTTTTCCTTGGACGAAGTTGTCTAAATTCCTGAACAGGTAGTAATCTGTTGGAGACAAGTCGGGAGAGTATGGTGGGTGCAGAAGAACTTCGTAGCCCAGGTATTTCAATTTTTGCACGGTATGTTTTGAAACATGCCGCTCAGTGAGGTACCCATGTATCGAGCTTTTTTACTTTCCCAATACACTTTAAATGTCTGGAAACGGTAGATGCACTTGCATTTAGTTGTGCTGAGAGTCCTTTGACTGATTGGTAGGGGTTCCTTTCTACTGTATGTTTGAGGACATCGTTGTCTATTACGGACGGAGGTCTTCCTAGGCTAAAGTGGCCTAGTTTAAACTCGTACAAAAATATTACTCGAAAATCGCGTGTTTCCATGTTCATATTTGGAGGTATACTAAAAAGTGGGTAATAGATTGGTAAGCTAATGTTTATAATACAAAGGTGGAGGATTAGTAACTGTTTACTTTAAATATGTAAACATTCGGAAGATACCAACAGAGACCTGCAAAATCCTTTATGTATTTCAGAAACTAATAAAAACGGACATTTCATGTGAAACAACCCAATAATAATAAATCTTTAAACTTTGATATCTGTTTAATAAATGAGTATGAGATATATGTTAATATGAACTTTTTGTTAATTTGTGTAAGTGAACTAATACGTGAAATGGTGCCGTGAAATTACGAAACACCTTGTTGAGCAAAGTAAAAGTCAGAATAAAGTATGATGAAGTGATGACAGTGAAGTTGGCAGCCTTAGTTTTGGCTGAGCCAAAAATCATGACTTGACGGGACAGCGGGGCAGCTTGTACAACTCTAAGCGACCGGGCAGTTATAAAGTAGTTTGGACAGTGGGGGGGGGGGGTGAGGGAGGGGGACCTTGGCCGTAATTTTATGAGGGAATCAAGGAAGGATTTGAGGGCGGCGTGTAATTAGGCTGACTGGGCTAATTCCGGTATCAATAACCAATTAGACTGATGCCGGTCCAAATTGGTTTAGTTGGAACATTATTGTTGTCCGTAGCTGAGGGTCGCCTCTAATTATCTAATTACCATGAGCAACTTGCCCCACGGGTGATGGATTGGAGCGAGGCTACCTCCCGGGCATTAATCATGTCCCCTGGATCTGTCAGTCCTTGGATCGTCCAGATGTGTCTTAGCTACGGGGGCTAGTTTGTCGATAGTTGTTTCATCAATCTTATTCGAAAACCGCTTGTTCCCTGCCCCCTTCTGATAATTTATTCAGAGTTTGCGTTCTGTCAAGACCGCCGAATCTTTTGTAGATCATTAGGACGACTCGCAATGACCCAACAACCTTAAACGTATACAAAGGAAGTCGGATTTATGCATCCACTAAATTTCATTCATCAATCTATGACATCCTGCCCTACAGTATCCTTTAATAATATTCCGCTTGTTCCAGGTGAACAAATCCGCTACCTAGAACTCCTACAAACGACAAAATGAAATGTTTCATCAAATTCATCTTCGGGGTCTCCGACAGGTATGCCAAGCTGAAGGGGTTAAATCCAGTTTCTCGCCGACAGTATTTCCTTGGAATATTCCTATACCGCATTTTTAATACCCAAAGCCCACCCTACATTCTTGATCTACTCATCCCTTGTTCATCGGTACATTCGTTCAACACAAGATCCCGGCCCACAAACCTCTTTTTTCCTTCTCATCGAAAACCATCCTTTAAAAAATCCGTTAGTTTGCGTGCCACCTCACATAAGAATTGCATACCTACCTCTATACGCAAAGCATCTTCTTTAATCTCTTTTAAAAACAAATTATTCCATCGCCTCCTCAGTAATAAATCTTCCAAATAATTGTATACAAAATAATAGTCATCTTTCACTTTAAAATGAGGAACACTATAAATATATTAACAAAAACTTTTCTTTATTTTTTTTTCTTCCTGAAAATTTATGATATTAGTGTGAGATACAATTATAGTATCTCTGCATGCACATCTGTTTAGTATTAAATAGTCGTACATGAATGTACTATTGTTGTATTTATATATCTTCCAATCCCTTCAATTTAAATCATCAATTCAGTCCCGTTCTACCAGATCCCGTC
Source organism: Piezodorus guildinii (assembly GCA_023052935.1). Classification (NCBI taxonomy): domain Eukaryota; kingdom Metazoa; phylum Arthropoda; class Insecta; order Hemiptera; family Pentatomidae; genus Piezodorus; species Piezodorus guildinii. Next base: position 22,518,304 of record CM041298.1, on the reverse strand, counting down.
TTCCTGACCTCTTCCCTCCTCCTCACCGTACTGCTGCCTTTGACAAGTCCTTTCTAGCCAAAGCAACCTCTCTTTGGAATTCTATCTCTTCTGAGATCCGTCATGTAAGAACTGCTTCCTCCTTCAAATCGCTCCTTTTCAGCCACTTTCTCCTTACCCAGTCAAACAAACAATAACCTAAAAATGCAGATGCTATAAATACCATTTTATTTTATTCTTGTGTTTATAAATCTTAAATTATCAGTGACGAAGTTGGAATTGATGGTTTGGTAAAGGTATGATCCTAGGAAATATTGGCTTCGGATAGAGGGAAGGAGCCACTTTAACTCACTGTATAAATGGGTCATATGAGAACTCTTCGGTTTACCGAGGACAAATCTTAAAAATATGTTCATATATATATATATATATATATATATATATATATATATATATATATATATATATATATATATATATATATATATATAAATGTTGAACAATACAGTTGGTCTTAGAGAAAACTTTACTCTTACGACCCACTTAAAGATCTTTTTACTAGGGGTTACCTGTAGTATGGTAGTTAGCATAACAACCTCTTATTCCCAAGCTGCCGGGTTCAAACCCGCAGGTGGTCCCTTTATTGGGAGTAAAAAATGCTTAGTTATGCCGTCCTACGGAGGGGACGTTAAAAGGTGGACCCGAGCCTGTGCGATGTCAGGTACTCGTGAAAGATCCCTATCCTAATAAAACCTGGATAGGCAAAATTTAGGACTCGCACAGTAGCATCGTCCGATTAGCCATAGTAGCATAAAGTGACGTTAAATAAATAAACAAATAAATAATATAACTATATTAAATTGTTAATCAGCAATGAGTTTATTCCCCATTTTATATTACTTTTGACAACTGTCTGTATCAGATAATATTTTTTCTAAAATCTTTCTCTTTCCTACATTATATTATAAGTCTATATTACTGTTCTTATTATCAGTATGTTTGTGGCTATTGCGCCCTAACTCAGCCTCTCCTGGCTAGGACCAGTAATGCGGCTGAGAAAGAGAGCGCTGGGATCTCTTGGATTCCGCTTTTTTCCTCCACAAGTGTGATACAAACGTCTTATAACCCAATCTGGGGTCCCCTTAGCAGTTTTATATAGTTACCATTGTTTATTTATTTGCCAACTTTTTATTTATCTCAATTATAGGTTGTTGTTTTGATTTGTTTTGTTTTTTATTTTATATTATTTTATTGTATATATATATATATATAATATATATATATATATATATATATATATATATATATATATATATGTATGTATGAATTAATTTATTTTCTATGTTATGTAATTTGACTATTATTATTATTTTCTGTATATATTGTATGAATGGGGTCTCATATCAGTACTATTGTTACTCTTGTTCATTCTGAAACAGATTGTAATCATTCTCAATAAATAAATATTTTTCTTATCAGTAAACCAAAAATTACGTTAAAAAATAATTTTGCTCTTTTTACTCTAGTTGGTCATCGTCCGATTAGCCACAGCAGCATGAAGTGACGTTAAATAAATAAACAAGCAGATCTTTTTACTTTAACTAGGCCAGACCTCTTTACGCAAGAATCATGGAACAGGCTTGTTTTTAGAGGCAAGTGATTCTGATCTTATCCTTCAGAAGAGCTCATTTGCCAATATCCAGGGAGCAATGGTTTGTTTAAAATCGCATTTTATGCTCTATTGTAAAACAATTTTAAAACAGAGCCCTGTATAGATGAGGAGAGGGCTCACTATTTAGCGGTTATAGGGAGCTCAGGTAAGGGAAAGGTATATCGAGCGGAGAGAATGGCCCTAAAGCACATTTACCTGGAGCTCAATCCCCCGAGATTTAACTAATACCTCGGGGATTGGACCTGTCTTTGAAGAACCCTCGTCGGGCAGGCTTCTTAGCCCTTGTATACAATAGCTTTCCGTCTTCCTATCGCTTCCGCTGGGGCTAAACCGCCAATAAACAGGCCTATAAGGTTCCAAATACAACGGCTTTTGGAATAGCGAGAAAAAAAGTTATTATCATAAACTATATAATATATATTTATTTGAAAAAGACTATGTGTTGTACAAATTAAATACAAATAAATCGGTGAAAACAGAAGATGGCATTATAACCGAAACATAGTGCATTATATTGGGTTGTATCACATGAAATATCCGTTTTTATAGTTTCTGAAATACATAAAGAATTTTGCAGGTCTCTGTTGTTTTCTTCCGAATGTTTACATATTTAAAGTAAACAGTTACTAACCCTCTACCTTTGTGAATGTGAACATGGAAACACGCGATTTTCAAGTAATATTTTTGTACGAGTTTAAACTGTGCCATTCAGCAGCTGAGGCCGCTAGAAATATTTGCAAGAAGTTTGGAGAAGGGAGTGTTAATGAACGGACCATTCGCTGTTGGTTATCTAAGTTTTCAGCTGGGGATACCGACTTGGAAAAACTTCCCCGAGGAAGACCTCCGTCCGTAATAGACAAAGATGTCCTCAAACATACAGTAGAAGGAAACCCCCCTAACAAACAGTTAAAGGACTCTCAGCACAACTTAATGCAAGTGCATCTACCGTTTCCAGACATTTAAAGTGTATTGGAAAAGTAAAAAAGTTCGATACATGGGTACCTCATGATCCCACTAAGCGGCTGCAAGACCCCATGTTTCAAAACATACCGTACAAAAATTGAAAGAACTGGGCTACGAAGTTCTTCAGCACCCACCATATTCTCCCGACTTGTCTCCAACAGATTACCACCTGTTCAGGAATTTAGACAATTTCGTCAAAGGAAATCTTTTTGAAAATGATTATCAAGTGAAAAGTACGTTTTCAGATTTTGTTTCACTTCAAAGCTCAGAGTTTTTTAGTTCGGGGATAAAAAAGTTGGTGTCACGTTGGGAAAATGTCTAGAAAAAGAAGGTAAATACTTCGAATAAAATTATCTTGTTTTCATATCGTATTTTTAATAAAAATCCTTTACATTGAAAACGGACATTTCATGTGACACAACCCAAAAATAATATGGTAGTGAAGTATAATCATCGAACTCAAATTCTATATTTAAAACTTTTTTTTAAACTCTAACTTCATTTAATAGTTCCCAAATTGATTTTGACAAACGAGGTAAGTAAAAGTCGTGTGTCGCCCACGCCTGATTTTTATTGTTTACTAGCAGACCCAACCAGTTTGAACTGTGTCTTACCGAAATCGGTCAAGCCGATCACGCGTGATGCCATGACCAAGGAAAACTGGGATTCATTTTTATATATGTAGATAAAGAGTATACCTTGGGGAATTAAAAAGAAAACAAAAACTATTCACCCAACTAACGCTCATCTTTCTTCCTTCTCCTCACTAATTTAAACATAAAAATAAAATAAAACAGAGACTTTTGTCAAGCCGTTCAAGCGTGATGCGATGACCAAGGGAAAAGACGATTCATTTATATATATATATATATATAATATATATATAAATATATATATATATATATATATATATATATATATAAATATATATATATATATATATATATATATATATATATATATATAAGTTAAGGACTGATAAGGTAGTATATCAGCCTTAATTCCAAACCACCTCTTGTAAACATTAGAAATGTATATATAGAGGATTAAAAGACCAATAAAGGCAGTGTTTGAATAGCCATCAAGCGTGTTGTTTATGCCCCTTTATTCCTTTTTTTTAGTTTATCTTTCGGACAACACATAAGTGGTGCCGAAACCCGGGACCTTTAGATAAGTTCAGACTACGTAATTTTTTTAAATTTATTTTTGGTACTTGCTTACTTCTCAGAGTACGTGAGTTTAATTTTTTTATTTTTTATTTAATCTCTTGCCAGTAAAAACTGATAACATGGCAGAAAACGTGGTTTTGAGGCCAGCCGTTCTGAACGTCCCACCGGCTGCGCCACAGCAGGCGGCAGCGGCGGCAGTTGAGTTACCGCCACTACCGGAAGTTTCACTGGCGCAGGCGCATAGAACGACGCTGGAGTGGGTGAAGATCCAAACGGCGACAGCTCAGGAGTTGAGAAAGGCTACATCCGACCTTGATAGATTCACTGGAGAGATCGGTGAGCTCAACCACTTTCTAAAGGGAGGCGATCGCTTGATGGTGAGAATCCATTCAAAGTTGTCCGAAAACCTGTTAGACGGGGAGGATGCCGAAGCGTTAAGGGCTGCAGTGGTTTGCAGGGTGAGGAGGAGCATTCTGAACCATATTCAAGCAGATGGAGCGTCGTGAAGGAGCGACTAAAGAAGGCCTACGGAGGGGGAAGATGGGCCCCTGAAGAAGATGTGTTCCACCTGATAAGGGAAACTAAGAAGCCGCGGCAGTCTAATGGGCAGTATGCGGGAGAACTTCTTACGAAGTTCAACCGAATAACGGAGAAGATGAGAGAGACCGCGAGTGTTGAGGAAGTTCACTTTAGAATGGATTTCTTGGCAATAATTCTAAAGGTGCAGCTGGCGAAGGAAACCGGGAAAAGAGAAGGGTTTCAGAGGGAGCGCTCGTTCATCGAATGCGCTCAAGAAATGATGGACACCAGTGCCCGAGAGGAAGAATCTCGGATGGAGACGGAGGAACACGGTTGGACACGGGTCTCGTACAATCAGCCCAGGACCCCTCCTGCTTGGAAAAGAAGAGATTTTCGGGAGAATAGAAGAGAGAGGCCTCCGCAAGGTGATCGACGGCCAGCAAAGCCAAGAAGCAGTGGGCGGCGGGAAGACCGCAAGTGCCATGGTTGTGGCAAGCTTGGGCATCTGGTAGCTCAATGTCCTCGCACTAGGTGCTTTGAGTGCGGAGTGGAAGGACATATGGCAAGAAATTGCCCCTATATGTACCGGCGGCGTGATGTGAACCAGCCGGAACCCATGGAGGTAAATGCTCAAAGAGTACGACCAGGAAGGTTCCAGAGGAGGCATATGACATCAGCAACCGAATCATCTGGAGGGTCCGAGTCCGCAGAAACGGAGACTGAGGCGGACGTTCCCGCTCGAGGAGGTGGACATAGGAGCAGGAGGAGTGTGTGGAGGCGACCGGAAGCGGCAGCTCAGTCATCGCGCGAGGAAATCTGAGGTGGGTATCAGCAGAGTGGCAACCGCACGTTGGTGAGCTACCATGCGAGGGGAGAGAGCGGCGGTCTGCCTATCATCAGCGTAGAGGGAGTCGCATGCCTGGTGGACACCGGGAGCTCGAGCACCATCGCATGCAGAGAGGCGCTAGAGAGATGGAACGGCCGAGAGAGGGCACTCCAGGTGCAGGTATGCAAATGTCATCTACTTACCCTAGGGGGGCCCTGCAGCGTGGAGGGAGAATCCGAGATGAGTTTAAGTACTTGGGGAGAGAAGGGTGGCAATTTATCCGTTCACATCGTAAGTAGAATGCCAAGGGAGTATAGCGTGATCATAGGGAATGATCTAATAGGGATGATCGGAGCGCGGATCAGGAATAAGGATGGCCAATGGGACATCAGAATCGGAGGGAGACGATATGCGTGTATTCGTTTGGTTGGGGACGGTTCAACGCGCATCGGGGCTCTGAATCAGGTCGAGGATTGGAAAGCGGCTATCCTCGAGGAATTCGGGGATATATTCTTTAAAGAGGGCGATGTCCTTGGGACTACGGGGAAGACAATGCACGAAATTCCGCTGAAGCAGGATAGGGTCGTTTACGTGAAAGAAAGACGGTACCCTCAGGCTCTTCGGAGACATATCCGGGAGGAGCTGGACGATTTACGTCGACAGGGCATTATCGTGGACAGTACGTCTCCCTATAATAGTCCGTTGTGGGCCGTCAAGAAGAAGAGTGCACCCGGAGACACGAAGGAAAAGTATCGAGTCGTAATCGATTACCGCAAGCTCAACGAGAATACCGTCGATGAGAAATACCCCCTACCGCGATTCGATGATATTTTGGACAGGTTAGGTGGTGCGAGAATTTTTAGCACATTGGATTTAAAGGCGGGATATCATCAGATCGGGATGCATCCCCGGGACCGTCACAAGACCGCGTTTACCTTCGAGAGGGGCCATTATGAATTTACCCGGATGCCCTTTGGCTTAAAAAATGCTCCCATCACATTCCAACGGTTGATGGATGAATTCCTTCGGGGTCTGGACGAATCCGTGTGCCAGGTTTATATGGATGATCTCCTGGTCTTTAGTAGGACGGAACAGGACCACGTTGGGCATCTCAGGGCTGTGTTTCATCGCATGCGGGAATTTGGTCTCCGCCTTTCTCCTGAGAAGTCCACCCTGGGTCGTCGGGAAATTAGCTTTTTGGGCCATACGATTTCCGCGGAGGGCGTGAAGCCAGATGCTCAGAAAGTGGCGGCCTTACAGCGTATGACCATCCCAACCGAGGTTAAGGGGATACGGCGGTTGATGGGTGCTTTAAATTATTATCGCCGGTTTGTACCAGCAATGGCTGAATATCTTGTGCCCCTTAATAATTTGCTCCGCAAAGGTTGTAAGATCGTGATGACCCCGGATATCGCGGACAAGGTCCGCAGGTGCATTGACCATTTACAGCGGGATCCGGTGCTGGCGTTTCCTGACTTCGACCGGCCGTTTACTATCACGACGGATGCCAGTGACTACGCTCTCGGGGCCGTGCTATCTCAGGACAGTGAACGGGGGGAGCGTCCGGTTGCATACGCCAGTAGGCGCCTTACGGATGCGGAGTCCCGTTATAGCGCCCTGGAGCGGGAACTCCTGGGAATTGTTTGGGCCGTCGATCATTTCCGACCGTACGTCTTCGGGAGGCGGTTTCGGGTCCATACCGACCATCGTCCTCTACAATGGTTGGGGAAGCTAAAAGAGTCGTCCGCGAGGGTTACGCGCTGGAAAGAGCTCCTTGGGCAGTACAACATGGACATTGTTTACAAACCCGGCAAGGACAATGTTGTCGCGGATTGGCTTTCGCGAGCGGTGATGGTGAATGCAGTGGAGGAGCGTGGCGAGTCTTCTCGGGATGTGCGCCAATTTTTGAGGGAGTGGACTCCTGGGGAGGATCTCCAGCCTACCGCGTCGGATGGTTCGGGTGGGGCCCTGACATCGGGAGACGAACACTCTTCTGAGGAACGCCCTGTGGATATGGAAGAGCTTGATGAGATTGTGAACGACAAGCGTCACCAAATTATATGGAAGACAAGGACGTCTGGACTCCTTAAGATCGATTTCCAGCGTTTTGAGGGTTGTTCGGTGGTCACTGTCTGGTCGCAGCCCACCGTTGGGGAGGAACAGATCTGTCGGGCGTTGACGGACGCGTCAAAACCTGGTAGGACCCACCACTTGTATGTCGGCAACGCCGTGGTATGGGAGCGTATCCAACGGTTGTGGCGGGCGGAGCGATTTGGAGTTGACCGGTCGTTTGTCCGTTGTTCCCTGTTAGTTGAGACTATCCGTGACGCGGAACGGCAGCGGGAGGTGACGCTCGCATATCATCAGGGCAAAACGAATCACCGGGGTCTGACCGAAACGTTACGTGCATTGCGGCGACGTTATTATTGGCGGGGGATGAAGCGCACTATCCAGGAAACCATCGGGAAATGTCACGTGTGTCTTCGCACTAAATATGATCGCCATCCGCCCCGCGCGGTACAGGAGGAAACCCTGACTGCCGATGCGCCCCTCGTCGATCTCCAGATCGATTCTTTTACCTGGAAGGGTTATAAATGGGTCACGATTTTGGATCTGTTTAGCAAGGTGGCGTTGGCGTATCCCGTTCAGGAGCGTACAGCGGAGGCGGTTTTACGGGCCCTTTGGATCTGGTTCCAGTTTTATGGCGTCCCCGACCGGATCTCATCGGACAGTAGCCGCGAATTCGATAACGCTCGTGTCCGGGAGGAAATGAAGCTTTTGGGTGTCACGTGGCATCTTAACACTCCGGGTCATCCGAAAAGTCGCGGTGGTATCGAGCGCCTCCACAGTACCCTGAGTGATCACCTGCGGGTGTTTCAATTAGAAAAGGGATTGGAGCCGGACGTGGCTATGGAACGAGCGGTCGTCGCCTATAACCACTCCGTTCACTCTGTGACGGACTTTACCCCTTTCGAAGTCCTTTTTGGTTTGCAAGGCCGTCGGCGGGATTCCCGCGGTGCGGGGGCTAGTGATGGTGCCGTCGTGAGCAATTGCCTTGCGCTTAAGAAGTTATGGGTCACAGTCCGTGGTCGGATTGAGCGGGTAAAGTGTCGCAGAGTGGCGCGTCATAATCTCGGTGTCCGGGATCTGATGGGGCCTGTCAGAATTGGAACAGTGGTATACCGGCGTGTGGGGACTAATCGGGGGAAAGAACTCCGGCGTTATGAAGGCCCATTCCGCGTTGTCGTCATTCGTGAGCATAACTTGGTAACCATTGAGAGCTTGCGCGAGCCCCGGAAGCGGCGAACGGTTCATTTGGAACAATTAAAACTCCCGCCCATGGACGCATCCTAGCCTTGGAGTGTCCTCAGATTTGGCCAGTGTTGTTCTTTAAAAGTGTTTCTGTTCTGTTTATTCACAGTGTTTATTTTTTATTTTTCCTTTGTGTTGTGTTTCAGGAGGTTTTTGTATTTATTTCTATTATGTAAACTTAGTTTCTTTTGCTTTTGTATCATCTTATGCAATTTGTATTTCGCTGTTGTTTTTTTTTGTTTTTTTTGTATTGTTGATGTAGTTTACGAGGATTGTTCGTAAACTGGTGGGGGGGAGTTAAGGACTGATAAGGTAGTATATCAGCCTTAATTCCAAACCACCTCTTGTAAACATTAGAAATGTATATATAGAGGATTAAAAGACCAATAAAGGCAGTGTTTGAATAGCCATCAAGCGTGTTGTTTATGCCCCTTTATTCCTTTTTTTTAGTTTATCTTTCGGACAACACATAAGTTATATATATATATATATATATATATATATATATATATATATATATATATATATATATATATATATATATATATATATATAGGCTAATTGCGGCGGTGAAAGATCTCCAAGGTCTGTAAAAGCCAACCGAAAAAAATAACAGATATATATATATATATATATATATATATATATAGAGAGAGAGAGAGAGAGAGAGAGAGAGAGCAAGAGAGAGAGCGATTATTATTATCTTAGAATATTAAAAAAAAAATACTATATGCCAAGGTAATTTTTCTTTTTTTTTTTCTTGTATAAGATCCTTCTCCTACTGATATAAACATAATAAAAATAGAGATAGAGAAATCGGTCAAGCCGTTGACGCGTGATGCGATGACAAATATATTAATATAAACAACATTCTCACGGGTTTATTTTAAGAATAAAAATACTCCACACTTGTTATATTTAGCTCTTGGCATACTTAAATCATTAACACTATCATAGTCCTTTAACTCGCAATTAGCCTTTAATGTCTTAATATTCTAAACCAATTTACTGTAATAATACTATAACTAACTATTCTTGGACTTTGATAACTTCAGATCCGGTTGCAGTGAGAAGTTAGGCCCGTTTCTGGGTCAAGCCTCACGCTAAGCCTGTCATCAGTTTGTGGATAAACTGTCTCGGAAATGGTTAGTTCGTAAAGAACTGCTGCTAAACAGAACTAAAAACTATCAAAATCATACTGAACTATTCTAATATAAACATTTTTTATATTTATTTATTCGGATATATTACAGTTTGTCGCAATGGACAATAATAATAGTGCTACATGATAATATTCATACAATATTTACAATATAAACAAAAGAAAAGTCAAATTACATAAAATAAAGCTAAAATTAATAAAGGTATATAATAACAAAATTTATAAATTAAATAAATACTAGGATAAAAAATAAATAAACAAAACATGAACAAACTCATACTTTATAAATATTAAATTTTCTTCAGCGTTTATCATTCGGAGTTTTTTTTATTCTAAAATTACCTATTGACTTATCCGGAAAATAAATCATTTATTGACCAACACTCGATCTATCTCTTTCCATACCAATTTTTAAAATTAAATATTATTAAATAATTTAAAATATCAACCGTTGTTTGTTTGTTTGTTTATTTATTTAACGTCACTTTATGCTACTATGGCTAATCGGACGATGCTACAGTGGGAGTCCTAAATTTTGCCTATTCGGGTTTTATTAGGATAGGGATCTTTAACGAGTACCTGACATCGCATAGGTTCGGGACCACCTTTTAACGTCCCCTCCGAAGGACGGCGTAACTAAGGATTTTTTACTCCCATTAAAAAATCCTAGGACCACCTGCGGGTTTGAACCCGTGACCTTTAGCATGGGAGGCTGTTACGCTAGCCACCCAGCTACAAGTGATCTCATCAACCGTTGTTAAAATCATTTTAAGAATTTTTAAATATATAAATATATATATATATATATATATATATATATATATATATATATATATTAAAATTTATTTACTGATATTTACAAGTTTATTGGTTGATACATTTAGTAAAACAGCTTTTACATAAAAGACTTTGGAGGATTGTCAGGAATGGAAGAGGTAGCTAGGATTGAAACTAGTGTTTTAGAGTGGGAGTGGAGTTTGTCATGGAAGGATTGATAACTGGTTTGAGCCAAAGCAGCTAGATAAGGAATATTAAGGTCTTTATGGAGTGACAAAGTAAGGTGCATTGAGGATTTTGGATTGTAAGGATTGGATACGGGAAGAACTTGATGATTTAGTAGAGACCCCAAGCTCAACTCCGTAAGTCCAGATAGACTTTATGATGTCATGTAAATGAGCCTTTTTGAAGTTAAATGAAAGGTTAAATTGTCTTTCTAATAAGTGTTGAAGTAACCTAAAACAGCGAGGGGTTTCCTGTCTAGTGTGCGGATTCCATGTTAGACGCTTGTCAAGTAGAAGTTCTAGTTTGCGGATCCGTAAATATATTTAGAGATGAAAATTATTGGGTTGTTTCACATGAAATGTCCGTTTTTGTAGTTTCTGAAATACATAAATGATTTTGCAGGTCTCTGTTGTTTTCTTCCGAATGTTTACATATTTAAAGTAAACAGTTACTAATCCTCTACCTTTATATTATAAACATTAGCTTTCCAATCAATTACCCACTTTTTATTATACCTCCAAATATGAACATGGAAACACGCAATTTTTGAGTGTTCAAAAGCCTGTTCTACATCTAGAAAGGCTCCAGTGCAGTACATTCCGCGCTCCAATGTAGATTGAAAAAAATTAACCATATCATCTTGTTAGCATTGAAAAAAATGGACAAATATGTGTTAAATGTTTTAAATGATCTTTTTCAAGTATTTACTTCAAAACCGGCAAACCTGCAGCTAAACAAATCCTCCAATATGGACCCAAGCCGTAATGTCAAATCAATCAAAATAAAAATATAACTTTCAAAAATAGGATTGAAACATATAAAATGAAATAATTACAATATTTCAGTGAATTCAATAGATTTGATGAAAATGTGATATCAAGCGATAATACAACATTTACTAAATCATTCGAAACAATCTATTACAATCAGTCAATCATTTTCACAACCTCTTGATAGAGTATAATTATATTATAGAATTATACAATATAGAATTTCTTGTCAGAAATGATGAATTACAGAATGTCATATTCAATCAATCCCACTTATTTTATCTTGCTTGGTAAAGCTTTTTTTTTTTTTTTAATAAAACTTCTATTTACAAATGACAAAAAAAAATGGTGCTTGCAACACACGACTTTCAATCACCTCGGCTGTTAAAATCAATTTAAGGACTTTTATTTAAAGTTTAAAACAAGTCAATTAAAATAAAATGTTATTTCAGTTTGGTTGCAAACATATGATTTAAACTAAATAATGGTACAATATAGGGGAATATAGCGCGCTAGTCTATCTATCTGATCAGGTTGAGAGTTCGAATCCCAGTCCCGGCGGGGCTTTTATAAGGATATAATTAAATGGGGATTCACTCACAGCCTCTCCCTCGGGTATGTGAGACCCGGTGCCAGCCTAATGGTGGCCACTCACAAAAATAGGATAAGATGTCCCTACCCTATAAAATTTCATTGTGAGTGTATTTTCCCAGGAGATTACACCACGCGGCCAAAGGCCTACACGGCCTGTCGCGCCAGAGAATGATAAGTGTTACAATATAAAATTGTTATGTATAATGACAAGTAATAAGCTTAGTATATCACGAAGTATTTTTTCTGAAATATTTAGCTTTTTATACATATTATACATCTATATTACTGTTCTTATGTTAAAAACCTTTTCAGACTATTTCAATCAGAATGAAACCTACATAACATGAATTTAATGAAAATCACTAAAGCCGTTTTTGAGAAAATTGTTAAATGGCGAAAAATGCATATAAAGTAGCATTAATCATTCGATTTGAGTGAAAAATATGGTAGGCGTATAGTTATTTTAAATACAAAATTTCAGTTTTCGTACTAAATTTACCACAAATCGCCACACTCACATAGACACACCAAAACCTTTTCGCGTGACTTGGTTATTTTGACTTAGGTATTATCATTAAAAATTCGAATTCGTAAATGTTTACTATTTAAATATTTTTCTTTACCATATATTCCATTTATGGGTAATTAAAGATAAAAAATTATCAACTACTGTAACTATGAGTGACGATCAATTTATTCATTTTTTTTTTGTTAAACAGTCTGCCAGAAATTATAATACTGAATAGCCATATCTGATTTTTATTAATTTCATTAAAACATTTTTAGAGTGTGTTGATTAAATATTTAAAAGTACTGTAATTAATTAATAACTGAATATCAACAAATCCTTGGTTCGCCTCTGGGCATGCCATAATTTCGATAATGTTTTAATGATTGAGGAAAATTTACTGTTAATTAGCTGATTATTCGTTGTCAGCTCGTGCTGGTTTAGTCCGATTGCATAATATTACACGTTTTCACAAATGCGGAGCCACATCTGCTGGAAATGTATCTATAGTTTTTAAAATTTAAGAAATTATTGTTTCGCTTTTACTTTCACTTACCTATATATAAAATATACATGTAAGTGAAAGTATTGCGATCGTGAAAATTTCGAATTACAGTTATCGGAAATACACGTTTTTGGCTCCCCTTTGTATGTGTGAGTCCACGTCTGTATGTGATAACGCTAGCGCGAAAAAAAAAAGACGAAGAAGTATGGATGGCGTGTCTTTTTCGTTAAAAACTATTTAAAAAACAATTTAAAAGTTTAAATCAGTTTCCATATTTATTCCATTTTTCTTTTCTTTTTTTTTTTTTACAGTTAAACGTTAACATCCATTTATTTAGGAGATAAAATTAGTAATAAAAATGTTAGTTTTTTTTTTTACAAATATTCATTTATTTTAACGAGTTACGTAAGATTTGGTTCTTAATTTTTTTCTAATATATTGCAAATTGTATAGAAGCGCCTGTAGCATACTGTACGGTGGCTCACTGCCATAACCTCTCTCATTACATTACAAATAACGTATGTTCATAAGCTTATGGGCTCATAACAGCTTTCTGTTAGTTTGTACGGCTTATTATATTGGACTTTAACTAAAATTTTGCGTTTTCTAAGGATACATTATACGCATGTATTACTTTAGGAATAATTTTGATGACTTGATTACAGGAAAATAAATTTTTCCTTCAAAAGAAAAGCTTAATTGCAAAATATTTTACTTTAATTATAAACCTCAAGGAATAAATGCTCTAAGTGATAGTGGAAATCGTACCAAAATCTTTCTTGTAGTTTAGAAGGAGTTCACGGAAATGAAGAATCTCTGCATACAATTTTATTTGATTTTTTTCGGATTTTATGTCTTTAACATTTTTTTAAATTAGTTTTATCTTTTTTTCGTTTTTCTGTTTTTTTGTATACTTTATCTTGAGCCAATATTAGTTTGTAATACAGTTCTTTATTAGTAGAATTCGCGAGTTCTATCAGAATATTGTCTATTTTATATTTTATTCGCGTTATTATTAAACAGGGGAGCCCGTGACTGAGTGGCTAGCGCGCTAGTCTCTCATGCTACAGGTTGTGAGTTTAAATCCCAGTCCCAGCGAGGCTTTTATAAGGATATAATTCATGTGAGACCCTTCAGCTAAATGGTGGCCACTCACAAAATTAGGCGTATGGAGTGATGACCCTACACTACAAATTCCATCGAGAAACGCGAGTGTATTCTCCCAAGAGATTACAACTCGAGGCCCAGGGCCTACGCGGCCTGTCGCGCCACTGTAAAAAAAAATATATATTATTGAACAGATATCTTTTATTTCCGAATTCAGAATTGAGACTTCAGCTTTGCAAATTATACTCTCTAATGGTTTTATAAATTTTGAAAAGCTAGGAATAACATTATAAATGCTCTAAGTGCTGCCTTTAATGTGTAGTGGAATTAAATTTTGATGAGTACACTTTAAAAGAAACATTCTCAAAGGTTCCGAAAATGTTTAGATAAAATTATAATATTAAAAGGTCGATTATTTAGATTGCTATATATATATATATATATATATATCGAAGTTATTTATACTTGTTTCCTCTGTTATTTTCCCCAATTTCGACTACGGTTGCCTGGTATATGGAAGACTTACCGATGAACTGGAAACAAAATTGAAACATCTTGTGAATTGTTTTATAAGATATATTTTTGGAGCCTGTAGACGAGACCATATCTCTGGGTATTATACTGAGTTAAAGTGGCTTTATCTTTCTGTTCGACGGCTATATTTCCATGGTTCCTACCTATCCTAAACTTTAAAAAATATAAAACATTCCTATATAACTGAACTCCTCACCCTCCGCTCAGACATCCATTCGTTAAACACCAGAACCCAATCAATCAATATTTATACCCCTTCACATAGAACTGCATCCTTTCACAAATCCTTTCTTATTCGCTCTTCATTATTTTGGAATTCTTCTCTTAATATCTCTGTTCGTAAAACCGTCTCTCTCTCTTTTCAAACAACAACTCTTCCAATACCTCCTTGAATCTCAATCTCCCGTTCTATTGTAAATATAGGTACTCTGTAGTATAAATATGTGTATATAAGTATGCAAAGATATATAAATGTATCAAATCTGTCGTTGTTTTTTCATTTAAAAGTAACTGGACAGTAAGCAATTTTTTGTTTTCATTCTTCTTGTTCTAAGGAAACATGGTCCCAGAATGAAGATTTTTTTTTTCATTTCATTTCATTTCAAGTTACAAGTTTCAAGCCTATAATATGGGACGGGCTAGTAGTGATATATAAATCAAATAATTTGTTTTTATTTCTCCAAAAAGCTAAAACAGTAAAATCATAAATTGGTTACCCAAAATCTGTTTAAATACTCATCACATTGGAGTGCTTTATATAAAACTAATAAAACCAACTTCTATTAATAAAAAAAAATTAACTGCCACTTAAAAGCTGAAGTTTAACGATTCAAGATAAGTAGAGTGAAAATATGGAATAAAAAGAGAATCAGCTTGGCCATCTTGTAAATACAGGAATGACCCTTTTTCATCGCTATACGTTATTAAATTCCTAAGAAAAAAATTTTTAAATACCTTGAGATCGATTTTGTACTAGCTTAGGTTTATCGTTTGACACGATATTCACTTTTAGTTATAAATCTAGCTTAATTTTCTTTTTGAACCAATTGTCATTACAATTGTTTTTGTTTACATTCTTTCCTCTTCAGCTCTTCGATTTTGATAACCCTGAATCATCCTAAACATATATGATCCTAATTGTAATAATAAGTTAACTAACTGCCCATATATATATATATATATATATATATATATATATATATATATATATATATATATATATATATATATATATATATAAAATTACAAAGAAATGATAAACCTTGCATAATACTTTGCCAGTTATTTAGTGAGTGTGACATGTAACTGTGAAAGAATTAATCGGCTTTCGATTGAGTCTGATTGAATGCTTTATTTCGTTTGCAAAAGGATATGTGATTTCATTTTTTTTTTTTAATATGAAAGGAAAAATATATTTGGATTTTCTTCAACATGCGTTTCCGTGCTTTCTCATTTTACTCTTTTAATAAACCTTTTATTATTATTTTTATTTATAGATTTTTATTTTTATTTGTTTTTATGTTGTACTGTTATGAAATATATAGTTATGGGATGTATAGCAACCGTATTTTTGTCGAGGATTCTTTTTACATTCACTTACCTACATTTAAATTCCATCGCGTAAACGAAAAGTGTTTCGAAACTGAAATTTTATATTTAAGACAACTATACGCCCTAGATGTTACAGCAACTTTTTCATCAAAATCATATAACCAGAAGAGCCACTTTATATATTGATTAAAATCGCTATATCGATGTAAAATTGGAATTGCTTTAATATCATGTAGGATTCATATTGATTGAAATGGTCTGACAAGGCTTAAATGCCAACATTTTAAAATTTCAAACTCTAAAGTATCTTTAATTTTGTAGATTTTATTAAATTGACCATATTATCTGATTAGCATTGCTAAAAAACAGGTACATATATAAGTTAAACGAATTCGGTATTCAACTAAAGGAGAAAACTGCAAACATATTTTTTTAATGCATTTTTATTTTTTGGACTAGGATCTCTAGTAGCTGGGTGGCTAGCGTAACAGCCTTCTATGCCAAAGGTCACGGGTTCAAACCCGCAGGTGGTCCTATCTATCTATCTATCGGCGCTATGGTCCTTGTAGAACCTTGGCCTCCTCAACAATCCTCCTCCATTCTGACCTGTCTTCGGCCGCTCTTCTCCATCCGCTGACTCCTAACGACCGAAGGTCCTCCTCTACGTCCTGCAGCCAACGAAGTCTAGGTCTGCCCCTGCTCCTCTTTCCACCAGGGTGTCCCTCCATCATCATTTTAGGCAGCCTCCTACTTTCCATTCTCTGTACATGCCCCAGCCATCTTATTCTGGCACTCTTGATCTTGGCAACTATATCAGGTGTTTGATACAGAGTTCTAATTTCCTCATTCGTCTTCATTCGCCAACGATCTCCTTCTTTTGTAGGACCAAAGATTTTTCTGAGAATTTTCCTTTCCCACATGTTTAGCAGTCTTTCATCATTGCGTGTTAATGTCCAGGACTCGCTTCCGTACATGACCACTGGCTGAAGGACAGTACAATATAGTCTTATCTTCAGTTCTCTGGATATATTCCTGTTCTGAAATATTTTCAGAAGAGACCAATAGCATCTATTGCCAGCTGTTATCCTTGCTTTAATTTCGTCTCTAATCTTATTGTTCTCTGTGATAACAGTGCCTAGATACTTAAACTGTGGTACTCTCTCGAACCTATATCCAGCCCCCTCGATATACCTGTTTCCTCCTTCTTCCCTGCTGATCCTCATATACTTAGTTTTTTTCGTATTTATGATCAGTCCTGTTCTCCTCGCAGCCACTTCGCATTCCTCGAAAGCTCCAAGTAAAGCACTGGTTGTTCTTCCGGTTATCACAAGATCATCTGCAAACGCTAGATGTTGCGTCAGTCTGTGATAAATACATCCTCCAGGCCTTGTCCTTATTGACCTCATGACCACTTCCAATAACAAATTGAATAGGACTGGAGAAAGAGGATCGCCCTGCTTAACACCTTTCTGAATTTCAAAAGAGGTTGACATTTCACCTTGAATTTTGACAACTCCTTGACTATTCTGCAGGGTCATCTTGATAAGCCTGATAAGCTTTAAAGGATATCCTAGGTGTTTTAACTTTTCATAGATTACGCTTCTATTTATGCTGTCGTATGCTTGCTTGTAATCAATGAACAGATGATGTTGTTCAACATTCCATTCCCAGCATTTTTCTAACATCATCCTCATGCAAAAGATGTTGTCTATTGTAGATCTTTCAGGGCGGAATCCACACTGGTAATCGCCCAACACCTCTTCCGCTCTCTTGACAACCCGCTTCATTATCAAAGTTGACATCACCTTGTAGACTACACTAAGTAATGTAATACCTCTATAATTCCCGCAATCCAGTTTGTCTCCTTTTTTATGAATAGGCAACATAACAGCCACCTTCCACTCACTGGGCATTTCCTCCTTCGTCCATATCATTAAAATCAATTCGTATATTTCTCTATAGAGTGCCTCCCCTCCAGCTTTGGTTGCTTCTGCTGGGATCCCATCAATTCCTGGCGCTTTGTTATCTTTTAAGGACATAATTACTTCTTCTACTTCTTCCGGATCTGGTGGTTCCAGCTCTACGTCCTGTTCTACTGTTCCGAGATCACAAATTGTCTCTTCACAGTTTTCGTCTGGATTTAGCAGCTCTTTAAAGTATTCTTTCCATCTGTCGATCACTCTATTCTTGTCACCCAAGAGTAGACCTTCCTTGTCTTTGCAAAAAGATATCCGGGGTTGGAATCCTTTTCTTATATTTTTAACTCTGCCATAGAATGACCTGCAGTTTTTGTTTTCGAAATCCTGCAGCATTGCGTCTAGATCTTCTTTTTCCTTCTTCCTCTTTTTATATCTGCAGAGCTGCTTCACATTTTCTCTTTTCCGTTTATATTCTTCGCTGGCCTGTCTTGTCCACCTTTGAAGCATCTTTCTATGAGCTTTTAACTTCTCCTGTACCGCCATTTCACACTCATGATCGAACCAACAGTTCTTTTTCTCTCTCTTTTCCTCGCCTATCGTCTCATCCGCCGCATTCCTTACAGCTTCACTTATCCTACTCCATTTCTTTTGCACGTCTTCTTCTATTTCAGGTGCATTGTTTTGTAGCTTTTCTTCCACTTTTCTAACATATTGCTGTTGCTTCTCAGGACTTTTCAGGTCGCCGATCTTATATCTTTTCCTTGCTTTCTCTGTTTTTCCTCTTGGTTTAACAGCCAATCCCTGTTTATATTTTATCCGTACCAGATAATGATCTGTTGAGCAATCGGCACCTCTATAGCTCCTCACATCTTCTATATCACTTTGGTGCCTGCTATCGATCATTACATGATCAATCTGGTTTTTGGTTTTTCCATCTGGCGAAACCCATGTTTCCAAGTGGATAGTTTTATGTTGAAAGGAGGTACTAGATATTTTTAGATTCTTGCTAGAGGCAAAGTCTACTGCTCTGTGTCCATTATCATTGCTATGCTTGTGTATTGTAAACTTCCCCACTCCTCTTCCGAATGTTTCTTCTCTCCCGATTTTGCCATTAAAATCTCCGAGAATAATTTTTACATCGTATTTGGGAAGTTCGTCAAACACTCTTCCTAACTGATCATAGAAGGTATCTTTATCTTCATCTGTCTTCTCTTCCGTGGGTGCATGCACACTTACCAGAGATATATTAAAGAATTTTCCCTTCAATCTTAGGGTGCATATTCTTTCATTTACAGCCTTAAATCCCAGAATAGCGTGTTTTATTTTCTTATTTACCATGAAGCCAGTTCCAAATACATTTTCTTCATGCCCACTATTGATAATGACATATTCCTTCAGCTCCATTATAGTCGGCTCTCTCTTCCACCTGATTTCTTGGAGAGCCACAACGTCGATTCTATATTTCATGAGACAGTCTTCTAGAATCTGGCTCTTTCCTATTTGTAGGAGACTACGTACATTCC
The DNA here is from genome assembly GCA_023052935.1 of Piezodorus guildinii. NCBI lineage: Eukaryota > Metazoa > Arthropoda > Insecta > Hemiptera > Pentatomidae > Piezodorus > Piezodorus guildinii. Next base: position 22,498,689 of record CM041298.1, on the reverse strand, counting down.
AGGTTCCCAATGTTAATTTCCTGTCCTTTCCGGGTCGTTTACCATTTATCTGTCCGAATCCGAGGCTTTTTTGAGGTTTTTCAGCTTAATTTTTACACAAGTGGGGGTGCTGGCCCCACAATGTGCCCCTTTTTGTCGCCTTTTACGACTGGCAGGAGATACCCCAGGCTTATTCTGATCCGAGCCTGGACGGACGCAGGTGGTCCTAGGATTTTTTAATAGGAGTAAAAAATCCTTAGTTATGCCGCCCTTCGAAGGAGACGTTAAAAAGTGGTTCCGAGCCTGTGCGATGTCAAGTACACGTTAAAGATCCCTATCCTGATAAAACGCGGAATGGCAAAATTTAGGGCTCCCACTGTAGCATCGCCCGATTAGCCATTGTAGCATAAAGTGGCATAAAAATAAATAAAAAAATAATATTTTTTGAAATTAAGAGAAGTAATATACATGAATAATATACCGTTGAAATGCTAAAATTAAAATAAAAAAATATTAGGGGTACTCACTACGTTTGCTATAGCATATTTTTTGTGTTATTTTGCTAAGCCCATCGAGTTTCTACAGGAAATAACTGTAGAAACTCAACGGGTTTAGCAAAATAACACAAAAAATATGCTATAGCAAACGTAGTGAGTACCCCTATTATCTTATACATGCTATTGTAAATGATGAAAAGCCGATAAAACAAACTGATTCTATTAAAATCCAATGTAAATAATTCTTTAACAATTTGTTTCGTTTCTAAATTTGTTTAAAAATTCTTAAATGTATATAAATAACGGAGTTAAATAAAAGTCGTGTGTTGCGCGCACCAGATTTTTTATTAATACCTGATTACATAAACTCATACTAAGCTATTCCAATTATTCCTCTCAAGTACCTAAGTTTGACAACATAAGGCAGTCTAGAGGTGCCGAAGAAATATATTTAAGTAATATATATTAAAGATGTGTCTATAATTATATACTGTATAAATTAGCTTCTTTTTTTACTTTCACTTACTTCACACGTATAGTAAGGGGAAGTATTGCGATCGTGAAAATTTTCGAATTCCAGTTTTCAACGGAAATACATGTTTTAGGGTCCCCTGAGTCCAAATAACCAAGTCCTGAAAAAAGGTCTGTGTGTGTGTGGTAACTCCCGGGCGGAAACGGTAAGTCCTATGAGACTGAAATTTCATATTTAAGATAAATATACGCCCGAGACGTTCCAAACCTTTTTCTTCAAAATAAGCTTACCAGAAGAGCCACTTTATACCATGCATTTTGCTCATTTTTTCGATTTTCTCGAAAACGGTTCCGACGATTTTGATTAAACTCGCTATATCAATGTAAAATTTAATAGGCTTTAACATCATTTATGTTTCATTCAGATTAAAATACTCGTAGTCTGACAGGGCTTAAATGCCGATATTTTAAATTTTCTTTCTCTGAAGTAACCTTAATTTTGTAGATTCTATGAAAAATAACCATATTATCTTGTTACCACTGATGAAAAACAGGTAAATATATAAATTGAATGAATGCGATACCCAAATAAAGGAAAAAACTGAAAAAATATTTTTTTAACTTAAGAACAGTAATATACATGTATGATATACCGTTGGAAAGCTAAAGATTTTAGAAAAAATATTATCTCATACACAAGCTTTTAAAAGTTAATAGAGATTGATGAAAAGAAGATAAAACTAACTTATTATATTAGGTAATTATATACTATAATATATATATAAGTACAAAACCTAATGAGAATTGCTATGATGGAAACTCGGCATTGTTTCGAAAACTTCAGCTATTATTGTAACTAGTGGATCTCTGAAGTATATTCTTCATGATTTACGAGGTTCCATTTTCCGATTTCCATTAGAGATCTGATTCCTGCCGAATTGAAAATCCCATTTCCAAAAGTGGCGAACTAATCTAGAAGTTGGGATCTGCAACGACCCAGCCATAAAAGGTGAGTTATCTTTTTCCTCCCTAGCGGTAGAGAGAGGATAAAGTGTGTGAAAAAAGGAGGAAGACAAAGAAGCAAATGAGAAGATGGACTTAGGTGAGGAGTGCTACTTTCTTGAACCATTGGTTACTGCAGTCAATTGTGTTGATACAGTCCCATCTTTTTACACTTTTTCGGTCTGTAAATCATTTCCTTCCTAGTTTTATATAAATAATTACGATAATAGTAAGGCTTTATTTATTTATTTATTGAAATTTACAATGTATTAGTAAATACCTCAAGTAAATTGGCTGATGATATAAATAATATACATGATAAGACATGAAGAGAATAACTCCACTAGGTGATCTAAACTAGAAGGTCTCGAAGCCATTGTAACCCTCGTCTCATAGATTGCCCACACTCAGTGGAGAAGGGTGTGGGTTCAAATTTATCCTGGTCTATTATTCAGGGCGCCACGTTATTTTTTAATGTAAATAACGAAAACATTAAACTTAAACTTTAAAATAAAATTAGTCATTATTTTAGGTTATTATTATTTTTATTATTATTGGTTTGGCGCTACAACACGTTGACGCGTCCAGGCCTCCTCAACCAGCAACCTCCAGAAGTCTCTGTCCTGTGCTGCAGCCATCCAGTTGTGGACTCCTAAGCTCCTCGTATCCGCGGCCACACAGTCACTCCATCGAAGGCGGGGGCGGCCCTCTCTCCTCCGGCCATGCACTATATCCGTCAGTAATCTTTTAGGAGTTTCGTGTTCCTCCATCCTGGCCACATGTCCAGCCCATCTTAGGCGATGTCGCTTGATGACGCAAACAACGTCAGGCTCTCCAAAAAGGTTGTAAACCTCTTCATTTTTTCTTCTCCTCCACTCTCCACCAACCAACACCGGTCCAAAAATCTTTCTGAGTATCTTTCGCTAAAATGTGGCCAACCTCTGGTACATCTCTTTTGCCATGGTCCATGTCTCCGCTCCATACGTAGGGACTGGGCGAATCAATGTTTTGTACAGAGTGACTTTTGTTTTTCTGATCACTGACCTGCTTAACTGATGCTGCCTCAAACCAAAGCAACATCTGTTTGCGGCCAACATCCTTCCATTGATCTCCGTTTCAATGGCATTGTCGCATGTGACTTTTGAGCCAAGATATGTAAACTGAGAGACCCATTCGAAGAGACAATATCCAAATTCCACCTTTTCCCCAGGATGTCTTGGGCGTTGTTCAGCAATCATATACTTGGTCTTATCATGGTTTACCGCTAGACCAAATTGTTTTGCTGCTTCTGCGAGAGTTAGGAATGCCTCTTCGACTGACTTCTTTGTGCGTCCAATTATATCGATGTCGTCGGCGTATGCTAGGATCTGTACGGTTCTATTTATAATAGTCCCTGTAGTCTGAATCGCTGAATCTCTTATCGCCTTCTCTAGAGCCAGGCTAAACAGTAGACATGCTAGGGCCTGTCACCCTGGCGCACTCCTTTTCTGGACGAAAAACTTTCTGAGCGATCGCCTTGCACTTGTACAACGCATTTGGGGTCTGTCATGGTCATCTTGATCACATTAAACTTAAACTTTAAAATAAAATTATTTTAGGTCATAGAAAAGTAAATAAATTAAATTCTGGCTGTACCTTTACACATACCATAAATAAACAAACATGAAAACTCCCGTATAATAAAGATATAAAAAAACATGTATATTTAATTAAAGGATAAAATAAAAAACAAATTCACACATACAAAATATATTTACATCAATAAATTAAAAAAAAAAAACCTACTGTAGAATATTATAAAAACAAAACTATTTATACTTAATTAAAGAAAACTATGTAAACTAAACTCAACTTTACCAAATTATATTTTTATAGACAAATTAAAAATAAAAACCCATAATATATCCTCTATTAAATCTATTATATACATTGCTTAGTTATATAGTCCTTATTCCTCTGGCCAGTAGGATTATTTACAATACAACACAGGGAGGCGGGTTAATAGCGCTCTCCCAATTACCGTAAGACAGTTCTCCTTCCTCCGATCTCCTTTCCGGAAAAATCTCCCGGCTTCCTCACGAAGTCGTCAGGACGTGTAGGGGAGGAGAACAGATCCAGCGTGGCTGCCTGTCAATCGGGTGTCTTCTTACTGCCACTCCGTGCGCCTCTGTCTTATCGCATGTAAGATGCGCATGCAACTTCTGCGCCTCCCCAACACTAATTACTTGCGTATATTAGGTACGGCCAGAATATATTACTAATATTATTTAAATATAACGGTGCTATTAATATTACAATCGTAACACCATCTTCTTTTCAGACGCCTCGAAAGATTGTCAGAAATGGAATGGAAATCGGTCAGACAGTGATTATTTAAATATAAATGGCACCTCGTTCTAATTTTAACCGTGCGAAGCAGGGGCGGATCCATTAGTTTGAAACATAAAATAGTAATATGTCGAATAAAATAGGTATCGTTTACAATAATCCACAAATAAACTAAACCTATTTTATTTTTTAATCAATTTCTGCCGATGATTATATATAATAATTAATAGACGTTATAAAATAAGCAAAGTATTTTCTTCCTAAGTCCACTTTTCGTTACATTGAGTTCATTATCTCGAAGTGATCAGCTAGTAATTGGTCAAGCTATACTTTTTTTACTTTCACTTACCTATATATGAAATATATAGTAAGGGAAAGTTTTGCGATCGTTAAAATTTTGCGATTCCTGTTTACAACGGAAATACGCGTTTTAGGGTCACCTGAGTCGAAATAACCCAGTCCCGCAAAATGGTCTGTGTGTGTGGTAAATCCCGGGCGAAAACGAAAAGTCCCATGAAACTGAAATTTCATATTTAAGCCAACTATACGCCCGAGATGTTACAGAAACTTATTCATTAAAATCAACTGACCGGTAGATCTACTTTATACCATACATTTTTCACCTTTTTACGATTTTCTCAAATACGGCTCTAAGGATTTTGATTAAACTCTCTGGATCGATGTAAAATTTAATGGGCTTTAATATTTACGAATATTTATCTCAATTATAGGTTGTTGTTTTTTGTTTGTTTGTTTTTTTATTTTGTTTTATTTATTGTACATATAAATGATTTTTTTTTCTATTTTATGTAATTTGACTTTATCGTTATTTTTTGTATATATTGTATGAATGTGGTCCTATATCTCTATTACTATTGTTCATTCTGAAACAGATTGTAATATTTCTCAATAAATAAATATTAAAAAAAATGTTTACGCATTTATTCTGATTGAAGTATTCTGACAGGGCTTAAATGCCGATATTTTAAATTTCCATCCTCTAAAGTACCTTTAATTTTGTAGATTTAAAAAAAAAATTGGAACATCATATTAATTTTTTTTTTTTTTTTTTTTTTTTTTTTTTAATTTTATTTTTTTTTTTTTTTTTTTTTTTTTTTTTTTTTTTTATTGAGATATATTACAATTTGTTACAAAATGAACAATAATAATATTGATAAGAGACCACATTCATACTATATATACAGAAAATAATAATAATGGTCAAATTTCATAAAATATAACATAAATTCAAATATATACAATAAAATAATAATAATAAATAAAAAACAAAACAAATCGAAACATAAACCTATTATTGAGATAAATAAAAAGTTGGCAAATAAATAAACATCTTACACACAATCATAACTATCTACAATATATACAATTGCTAAAGGGACCCCAGCAAGCGCTTTTCCCTCCACTTGTGGAGGAAAAAGCGGAATCCAAGAGATCCCAGCACCTCTATCTCAGCCGCATCACTGGTCTGAGCCAGTGGAGGCTGAGTTAGGGCGCTGTAGCCACAAACATACCGTACATGAGTGGAGGATCTGACCATTGTCAGAACTCCAGTTTAAATGTTTACAATAGGTCTCGTGGCCACTGCCGTTTCAATCTTCGAGGAGGATTGTAGGGATGGGTGGTGCTGGATAGGGATTGTGCTAGAGGGTTAGGATGATGACTAAGGTTCTGATGAAATTTGGAAAATTTGGATGGTACCAGGTCTAAAACAAACGGAATATTAAGGTCATGGTGTAGGGTACAGTTGGTAACGTAATAAGGAGCATTAACTATTGTTCGGAGGACTTTGGATTGGAAGGATTGGATGCGTTTAATGTTAGAATGTTTAGCTGTCCCCCACAGTTCAAGTCCGTAGGTCCATATAGGTTTCAGTACTGTCTTGTATATTAGTAATTTGTTGTCAACTGTAAGATGAGATTTTCTGTTTAGTAGTCTGTATAACTGGCCGAATCTGCGGTTGAGTTCTTTTCTTTTTAGTCTTGTATGTGGGTTCCACGTCAGTCTTTTGTCTAGTAAAAAGCCGAGATACCGGACTGTGTCTGAGGAAGGAAGTGGTATAGAATTGAAATTAACCGTTGGACAGGATTTGCGTCGAAGGGTGAATGTGACGTGAGTGCATTTGCTTTCGTTAACCTTAATGCGCCAAGCATTGCACCAGTCTTCGACAAGGGAAAGGTGCTTTTGGAGATTTAGCGATGCTGCTTCAGGATCGGAATTGGATGATAAAATGGCTGTGTCATCAGCAAATGTTGCCAGAAAGGTATTGGGGTCGGTAGGGATATCGGCGGTGAAGAGGATGTAGAGGACGGGTCCTAAGACGCTGCCTTGAGGAACACCGGCCTCAACAGTATATTGTTCGGAAAATTCGGAACCACAGCGAACTCGGAAGGAGCGGTTGGATAAATAGGATCGGAGGATTAGGTATAAGGATTGAGGTAAATGGGTTTTGAGCTTAAAGAGCAGTCCCGGGTGCCACACCCGGTCAAAAGCTTGAGCTATGTCCAGAAAGGCACCCGAACAATACTCCTTGCACTCAAGGGCGGAGGAAATGTGGTCTACAACTCGGAGTCCTTGCTGAACCGTGGAATGTTGAGGACGAAATCCGAACTGATGTGAAGGAAAATTTTGAAATTTGGCTAGGATTCGTTTTAGTAGGAGCTTTTCGAAAATTTTTGAGAGGATCGGAAGTAGGCTGATAGGTCTGTAAGATGACGTGTTGTTAGAAGGTTTGCCTGGTTTTAGGAAAAGGATCATAGTTGAATGTTTCCATAAGAGAGGAAAATAGGTAGTGCGTAGGATACAGTTATAGAGATATGTAAGGAATGTAAGGGCTTTAGGTGGAAGTTGTCTTAAGATTTGGGGAGTAAGGAGATCGTATCCAGGAGATTTGCGGAGAGGAAGCTTTTTAAGAAGATATCTGACCTCAGAGGGATTAACTGCTTTAGGTGGTAAGGATAGTGGTATTGGTGACGTGAGGAACTCTTCAACTGCTGCAGGATGGGTTGGATTAAGCTCTGGATGAGGAGTGAAAACTTTGGAAAGGTGCTGTGCGAATTCCTCGGCCTTATGCTTGTCAGAAGCAGCCCAGGAACCATCACAGCGCCGGAGAGGATGGGAAATGGTGTGGGATTTTAGGATTCTCTTCGTGACATTCCACAGGGAATTGTCACGAGTCGAGAGAGAGGAGAGGTAGGTATTGTAGGATTGGGAACGGAAGATCGCCAACTCCCGCTTTAATTTTCTACAAAAAAAATTATAGGAGCGGCGATCTTCTGGGTGGCGGGTGCGTTGCCATAATGTTCTAGCTCGACGTTTGCTGTTGATGAGGTCTGTCAGGTGTTGTGGTAAATGGCTTTTGTAAGGAATTATTTGGGATTGTTTGGGAGAGGAGGCAGTCCAGGCGGCTTGTTGAATAGCGGTTGTAAAGGAATATACGGCGTCGTCAAGGTCATTTGGGGTTTTGAGAATCACTCTGAGGTCAATATCATTAGTGAGAATTTCGCGGAAGAGGTTCCAGTTGACAGGGCCCCTAATGAATGACGGTGGGATAGGTTTAGGAATAGGTGTTATGGATACATTTAGAATCAATGGACTATGATCAGAGGATAGTTCATCAAGGCGAGCTATGGAAAAATTCAGAGAGCCTAATCCGCTGTGGATGAAGAAGTCGAGGATGTCAGGATTACGGTTAGGATCTGTTGGCCAGTAGGTAGGAGAATCGGGAGGTAGGAGATGAAAGCGTCGGGAGTTGAGTGCAGACTGCAATGTCCGTCCACGAGAATTGGTGGTTCTAGAACCCCACTGTTGGTTCTTAGCGTTTAAGTCTGCACCCAAAATGAAGTGATTACCCAAGGAGTTGAGGAAGGATCCAAATTGGGCAGAGGAAATGGGATGTTTAGGAGGGCAGTATGCTGATGCGATGATAAGCGGAAAGGAAAAGGTTTTGATAACGATGGAAGTTGCTTGTAGGTAATCGTGGGCGGAAATTGGGTGTAAGTGATGGGTGAGGGATCGGCGGACTATGACAGCAGTACCGGCATGGGCTTTGCCGTCTGGATGGTCTGTCCGGTATGTCGTGTATCCTGGTATTTTAAAGTACTGTTTAGTGGTTAGTCTAGTTTCAGTAATGAGTGCAACATCAATGTTTTTGTCCTGCAGTACGGCTGTAAGTTCGTCAGTGTGAGTTCTAACACCATTCGCATTCCAAAGGAGAATGGATAAGGAATTAGGTGAGGTCATTTATGGTTTTTTTAAGGCAGGAATGAGATTTGTTACGAGATTCGTAAGGAGTGATATTAAGGGCATAACAAGGGATTTAATTTCGGAAATAAAGGATGTCATCAAACTGGTAAGGTCTGTGGCGTTTGAAGGAGGAGGAATATGAGAGATTTGTGGTGGATTAGGATTCTTAGGATTGGTTACATTTTGAGAAAGAGGTATATGTGGAATGGATTGAGGTACATTTTGTAGTTCCGGCAGGGCCACGGCTTCAGTACTTTGATTCCCACCTCCAAGTAAGTGGGCAAATGATAAATTGGCATCAATAAGTTTTGAGGGTTCTCTTCTGTTTCTTACTTGTCTTGCTGTTTCATCCAGTACTTGAGGTTTTTGAAACCTGGTCCTCAGCTCCTTATAGATTTGGCATCCTTTATAGTTGGCCGGGTGGTCCTTCAGGCAATGAGCACATACAGCTGGTGTTGATTTTGGTTTTGTACACTCCACAGACTTGTGCTGTTCACCGCATTTCACGCATCGAGGTATGTGATGACAATAACTTTTAGTATGACCATATGCTTGACAATTATGGCACTGAATTATCTCTCTCTTTGTGTAAGGTTTTTCAACTCTTACACTGGAATAGTACAATCTATTGAGGTCATAGATTTTTTCAACTCCTTCAGCTGGTTCCAAATCCACAAAAAAGAGAGGTAGAGGAATTTTATCCTTTAGGACGTTAGTGACTTGCCGCACTTTATAGCCCATCTCCGTTAGTTCTTCTTTAATAGCTTCAACTGGTGTCGAGGGGTGTAAGTTTCTGATTACAACCCTTAAAGCTCTCTCTTGGCGTAGCTGATAGGTATGGAAATCTGCTTTGGTTTCAGTTAGGTATTTCACTATTTTTCTATATGTCTCGGCAGTAGTAGGAGATATTTTGGTATCATTGATTCTACTCATACAGTAGTAGCTGGTAGATTCGGTAATTTTGTTCAATTGCGCACACAACAACTGGAAATTTCTAATATTTTTGACAAATATTGGAGGAGGCCGTGGTTCACTAGGTATAGGAGTAGATTCCATGTTTTCTTTTTCATTATGTAAAATCTGAAAAGGATTTGGGGTGAAAAACGGCGATTCGTCAGTCATCCCTTGTGACGATGTGCCAGGTTGTGGTTCAGATTCTGAATTAGTACCGGAAGGGGTTGCTTGTAGATTTAATCTTTTATTAGTATCACGGCGGGGTCTTTGTTTTGTAGGTGACGGGATTGAACCACTAGATCTAGATCTTTTAGTTGAAGCTTTGGAGGACATTACTTGATGATAATATCGCATTTCATGTATAGAAAGTAATTAAATAATAACCAGATGTGGGAAAAAAAACAATAACTTAAAAAAAGTTAAGCAAGACCAGCCTTGCCGGGCTATTGGCAATCAGCTGATATGAAGAGGTGACTCAGCATTCACTTTACACTGTAAATTATATCACAACTTACCGCTGTTTGCTCCAATAATAACTGTTGTTGTTATCCTGAAGTCTGATGATGTTTTCAAGACTGTGCTGAAGTGAAATCCAACTGTAAAAGCAAGAAATCCGAGAGCCGACTTGAAATATGACTGCTATACTCACGCGCATGCGCAGAACTGTGATCATATTAATAGCATTGATAAATAACGGGAAAATATGTAAGTTAAGCGAATTTGAAAAACAACTAAAGGAGATAAGTGCAAACATATTTTTTAATGTAATTTTTGTGTTTTCGAACACAAGAATAGTAATATAGATGTATAATGTACCGTTGGATAGTTAAAGATTTTAGAATAATTATTCTCTAATACACGAAACATTAAAGGTTAAAAGAGAGTGATGAAAAGACGATAAATCTAACTGATTGTTGTAGATAAAAATATAATAAGTTATTTAATAAAGCACATGTTTCTATTGGAATTCAAAATAATTAATTCTTTAACAATTTATATGTATCTTTAAATGTATTTGAAAATTCTTAAATTGATTTGAACAACGGAGGTAAGTGAAAGTCGTGTGTTTCGCTCACCAAATTTTTTTTTTTTATTAAATTACAACACATTTAATTACACCCTTACAAGGACCAGTCTCTATGTATGAATATGTATGTAGATGGTATGTATAGAGAATATGTATTCCAACCATCCAGGAATTTTAAGAATCCTTGAATTAACCAAATTAATAAAGAAGGAAAAAGAATCCATTACCTGTGGATACCAGGCCATATGGGGGGGGGGGGGGGAGGATAATGGGAAACGAAATGGCAGATAAGGCTGCCAAAGAAGCTCTTACACTCCCAGGTCGTAGTAGGGCACTACTGACACCATCAGAGCTAGCACGTCCACTAATAGAAAATGTATTTAAGAAATGGGAAGAAACTTGGAACAACAGCTATCCAAGTAAGCTCAATGCGATTAAGAAAGAGTTAAAACCTTGAAAAACCTCAAGTCGCACCGACCGTAGAGAGGAGGTGGTTCTGGCCCGCCTGAGAATCGGACACACACGGCTAACGCATGGACACATAATATCAAAAGAATTGCCCCCAAGATTCAAGCATTGTAGGAGAACCTTGACCATAGCTCACATTTTTGAAGAATGTTCCTTCTACACCAGACAGCTGAACAAAAATATAATACCAAGCAACGTCGCAGATGCTTTAGGAAACAATGAGAAAAGGATTGATGAATTAATGTGTCTTTTCCCTCAAATGGATTTTTACAAGCAGATTTGAACTACTATTGTTTCCATCTTGACTTAATTGATTTTAATAATGAATTTAAATTTAAAATAAATTTAAAAAAATAACTAAAATTTAAAATTAATCTTAATATATTTATTTATTATATTTTTTTTATTATTTATTTACTTACTTTTATTATACTTTTTTTTTACATATATTATAATATATTTTAATGAATATATCTTTTAATGTTCCAACTAATACCTTTTATCTTAAATTAATCTTCTATAAAATGAATATATCTGGCACTGATGACCGCGATGTTTTGTGCCATTAAAATTTTTAAAAAACCAACCAAACCGTCATGAATTAAAAGTAATTTTTGCTAAAAATATTTATATAGGGAAAAGAAATACCGAATACATTTGTACGTTGATTGGACTTATACATGACATTTTTGTTCAATCCTATCCATTATTATGAGAATTACACGTCACAAATACCTAAATCAGACTGTTTATAGTTGAGACAAGCAATGAACAACCCGATTCATTATGTATTACTTCATGTTACAAGGATATGATGCCGCTTGGAATGATAGAAACACGTTTTACGAGTGCAATATTAACGCGGACCTGCCTTCAGCCAAAACGGGCCCTTAACGACCCTTGAATAATGAAAGGGCGAACGTGGTCGGAGGACCGGCGGAGTGTCAGCCGAAAATATAAGTCCCTTTTCAAATATCTATCGGGGGCTGTATGTTATCTTATCCAGATGTTGGAATTTATTAGCCTTCGGGAAAAGCCCACCTGGCAAATATTTATCACTTCAGGTAGCAAATTAAGTTCTCCCCTCCTCTCTGCCCTTTGCGTCATCCTATACCCGGACCAGATCGTGTGGTAGCCATGATAACATGCCTGTTGTCAATATTGGCTGATGGTATAATGATCAACCAATAGAAACTGGTGTAATTAGTTCAATAAAAACTGGATTTTGGTATCACGCAACATCCATTTAATATTTAACTAGCGCACACTGGGGCGAAACACCAAATTATTGGATATTGTAGAATTATGGCCAGACTGTTGGCCGTACGAAAAAAAGGTTAAACGTATACCACCATTATTTTTAACTAGGGGTCGATTTATGTATTTAGATTTTAATTTTGATTGACACTTTTTTTTTTTTTTTTTTTTTTTTCATTGGAACTCAATGATTTGACGTTGTAAATTGATTCCACACCCTATTTCTAGCAACGTTTACTTAAGACATTTTTTTTATGGAAGCAGTCGTATAAAAGGATTACAGATTTTTTGGGAAAACCAAAATCACCCTTTTTTTATATAAGAAGAATAGGTACCATTTAATTAACAATAAAAAAACATGAACATAATCCATACAAATTTTTATTCAAAATAATATAATTAGTTGCTTTTACTACTATAATAATAACAGGTTATGGATCAAAATGTAAAATGCGGCTATTTCATCGATATTGCTGTCCCGAATGATGACAATATGGACAAAACAATTGCTGAGAAAATACGAAAATATTTAGATTTGTGCCAGGAACTACGTCAAGTCTATAAGCTGGAACAAATCAAGGTATATCCGATAATTATCTCATGCAACGGTCTCATTCCAGATGACACCATTTTAGCAACTAAAAACTTAAAACTGCCCGAAAAGTTTCTGGAAGGACAGAAAGCAGTTCTCCTCGGTACAGCCAGTATCATCAGAAAATTTTTAAATATAGTTTAGTATTTTTTGCCTAGCCCTTGACTTTGGTCCGGGTAGGTAAATATTCTGGTAAAACCAAGAAAATTTGCAATAAAATAAATAATAATAATAGTAATTATGTATTACAATTTTTTTTTTTAATTATCTATAGGTATGTTGGTTTAATAAAATATTTTTTTTTAAATGTAGAGGATCAGGTGATAATTTATTTTTATAATTCATGAAAATTAAAGACAATAATACGTTCATAGACCTAAAGCAAACATTTAAAACAAAGGAACTGGAATTCATAGGAACAACATTTGAAAAAAAAACAAGCTCTAAAAATTAAAAAAAAAAACTTCTCGTAAACCGGCAGGAACCCACAGGAAATTATTAATGGAAAGTAAAGTATGAACCTTCTTCTTTAACTTCTTTGGTGGTAGATTTCTGGGTGATTTCGAGCGATTTTCGTTATGAATGTTTTACATTTTTTTATGTTTTTCATTAAAAAACTATAAAGAATATACAAACTGTATACACTTAAATCATGATAATAAAGTTAAATTATCGGAATAAAGATGCATCATTAATTTTGGTTCATAAAAATAGTTTAAAGTGAGACATTTGTTTTCATGAAACATTTTTTAAAGCATAAATAATTAATAACAATGTCAGTTTACGGATTTATAAGAGCTTTATATTTATTTTAATAACGTGCTGATTTTACTTTTACTAAACAAAGAACTGAATACCATCAAGATAAAATTTGAATATGATTGTTAAGAATTTTTAGTTGGGTACGTGTATCGATTAACAGTATTATTTAAGTAAGTATTATTTTGTTATATATATATATATATATATATATATATATATATATATATATATATATATATATATATATTATTGGCCTAACGACCTAAGAAAATTTTCAAAATGCGTGATACGATGACTAAGGGAAAATGGGATTCATTTATATATAGATAGATAGATAGATAGATAACTGTTTTTTTATTTTTTCTTTCAGCATATTACAACAAAAATATAACATATAAAAAAAACATTAATAGAACTATGGTCTTTTAGACCGTCTAGTCCGGAGCCGACCTGTTCAATTTTATAATTTATATAACAGTAACTATATTCATATACGATACACTACACAATAACAGTAAAACAAACTCACTCACTTATTCAACTATATCATTATCAAACTCGAAACAACCAAACAATAATAATAAACAATTTTATACATATATTAATATATTATACTTTTTAAATATAGTTAAATTCTTTTATAAGTTTATATCTGTAGGGCCATGCTATTTTACAATATTTATATACAGCCATCCAGTTCTGTCCATTAATATAGTTTATTACTTCATCGGTATTTAAATAATTCTTTCCGAAACACCTTATTCTAATTTCAGATAAAATAGGGCATGTGGCGAGGAAATGAAACGTATTTTCTACTTCTTTTCTATTACAAAGAGAGCAAATCACATTGTCATTTGACCAAAATCTATCATAGTTGAGGTATACTAATTCACATCTAACTTTAAATATCCATTTCGCCCCATTAAAACTTAATTTGGTATCAAATAAATATTGTGTCCCATAATCATAGTCTAAATTTTTATATACAAACATTTTTTTTGAGACTATAGCCCTTTGTAAACATTTTGATCTATAAATACCTGTCAGAGATTCCCTAAATTGCTGTAAGATTAGAGCCGAGTTATATTTGTTATCAAGTTGAATGTCAATAGAAATATTATGTTTTTCAGCCAGTTCTCTTATATCTTTAATCCAGAAAATATTTTGTTTTATGACTTCATCATTTATGATATATGGCAGTCTATTGTTTGGTAGATTTTTAACTTTTAGAATGTTTTATATATATATATATATATATATATATATATATATATATATATATATATATATAGAGAGAGAGAGAGAGAGAGAGAGAGAGAGATTATGTATGTATTTGTTATTTTTTAACTTTAGACATATGAGTCAAATATTGTTACTTGATCCTAATAGATAACTCGTTTGCGTGGATTTGATCACGGAGTTTAGTGAGGAAAGTGGGAGTCTTAGAAGAAGGTAAGGAAGGAATATATTTTTATAGCCATTATGTCGCGATTGAGCAAGACCATATAGACAGGAAACTATAGGGGCCCCTAGCCCATGCTGTTTTGTTATATTTTTAATATTCCTAATATCCTTTGACGGAGCCTGGAACCCAGAACTGCTGTACTGATTCCCCAAATACCTCTCTCCTACTCACTTCCTCGTGATCCAGTGTTACCTCTTTGACGGATCTTTCAAAATAAATAGCAATAGTTCCTATTCGTCCATTCGTCCATCAGAGACATTGAGGTATTGTGTCAGAATTAGACAATTAAAATAAATTCCAGCAAATTTCACCAGATAACCTTTACCCTTCGTCGTAAAGCTATGACATCCTGCCTTACAGTATCCTATAATAATATTCCTCTTGTGTTTAGGGGAACAGATCCGCTACATAGAAATCCTAATTGACAAACGTCTAAAACGGATTACGCACACTATACTGAAGCGACAAGAAACCGCGCCGCTTTCGGTTACTTCAACACTTACTAGACAGATGATCTAACCTTCCACTCAACTACAAAAGGCTCAGCTACATGACTATCATACGGCCTATCTGAACTTACGGTGTTGAGCTTTGGGGATCTACTAAACTATCAAATTCTCCCCGTCTTTAATCCTTACAATCCAAAATCCTCAAGGCTCCTTACTTTGTCACGAATAACGTTATCCATAATGACCTTTATGTTCCATATGTAGCTTATTTGGCCCAAACCAGGTATCAATCCTTCCATGAAAAACTCCACTCCCGCACTAATCCACTAGTTTCAATCCTTGCTTCCTCTTCAATTCCTAATAATGCACCGAGGATTCTGAAAAGAAGATAACGAGACCTAGAAGAAAGCCATCCAATTCATCACCTTTATTTACAATTCCGTACTCCGCACTACATATTTTCCTCAATCCTGGAAATCAGCTATTGTTAAAATGATCCCCAAACCCAACAAGCCGCTGGATCTCCCTTCTTCTTACCTTGAGGTATGGTGTCAGGATTGGAGAATTAAAATCAAGTCCGATAAATTCCAACAAATTACACCTGCCCTTAGTTAAAAACCTGCCCTACAGTGTCCTTTAATGATATTCCGCTTGTCTAGGTTGAACACATCCGCTATTTAGAACTCCTGCTTGACAAACGTCGTACATGGAATCAGCATACAAGACTGAAAAGATAAGAAACTGCTCGAAGTTTTCGGCTACTCCAACACTAACTAAAAAAAAAAAAAATCCTAATGTTCCACTTAACTGCAAAAAGGAAAATCTACATGACAATCATACGGCTTATATGTAGTAGAGCTTTGGGGCTCAATTAAACCATCAAATTCTTCCCGTTTTTTCAAAATCCTCAACGCTCCTTACTATGTGACGGATCAGCTGATGTAGCTGATTTGACTCGAACCAGGTACTAATTCTTCCATGATAAACTTCACGTCATTAATCCTTACAATCCAAAATCCTTGAATAATCCTCAATGCTCCTTACTTTGTCACGAATAACGATATCCATAAAGACCTTAATGTTCCATATGTAGCTTATTTGGCACGAACCAGGTATCAATCCTTCCATGAAAAAACCCACTCCCACACTAATCCACTAGCTCCAATCCTTGCTGTCTCTTTAATTCCTGATAATACGCCGAGGTTTTCCTGAAAAGAAGATGGCCTCGAGACCTCCTTTTTTAGATTCACTACTAAAGAGCGCTGCCAATGTGCAGCTTATCTTCATGTATTTTATCTCATAGCTCATTTACTTGATGTATTGACCAACACAGTTGTAAATATAAATAAATAAATAGATAAGATTTATGATTCAGCATAGAAATATTGTTACTTGGCCCTAATAGACAACTCTACTCGTTTGCGTGGATTTGATCACGGAGTTTAGTGAGGAAAGTGGGAGTCTTAGAAGAAGGTAAGGAAGGAATATATTTTAATAGCCATTATGTCGCAATTGAGCAAGACCCTATGGACTGGAAACTATAGGGGCCCCTAGCCCATACTGTTTTGTTATCTATTCTCAAAGAGGCCCATTCTGAAACCCCATCAAAAATTTATAGTCAATTTCTAAGGAGCTGGGAGAACAGTATATCTCCCTGCCTCCCCACCACCTTCCAATTACCTTCCTTATCGCTTCCATTCTTAAACTCTACCACTTTGTTCCTATCCTCAACTATACTTATCTTGTAATTGAGAGGCAAAGAGTATTTGAAATAATCTATCTTTCAGATAAACTGTTCTGTAAGATTGCAATTTTTTTCTTTTTTTTTCTTTTAATGATTTATTTCAGCTTACAATAGAATTTAGTGGATGGTTCTCTATCTTCAAAGTAACATTGTTTCAAAAATTTCAATTGTTTTTTTCTAATTATTGGATTTTTTTTTAATCAAAAATACTGATAAATTTTTGGTCCATCTTAACAAAAAACTGAGGGTATTTATGGGTAAAATTTCAATTTTTTAAATTATTCGCGGTTTTTTGGTTAAAAATCTGGTGCAGTCAACACACGACTTTCACATACCTCCGTTTTTAAAAGAATTTTCAAATACACTAAGAGATAAAAATGAGTGAAACCATTAAAGAATAAATTAAAATAAATTTATATAGAAACATTGTTTTTATTAAAAAAATCTATTATATTATTATCTAAAATAATCAGTTAGTTTTATCTTCTTTTCATCAGTCTCTATTAACTTTTAAAAGCTTGAGTATAAGATATATTTTTTTTTTAAATCTTTAGCTTTCCTACGTTATATCATACATGTAGTTACTGCTCTTACGTTCCAAAACAAAAAAATGCATTAAAATTTGTTTTTTCTGTTTTCTCCATTAGTTTGGTATCGAATTCATTCAATTTATATATTTACCTATTTTTCATCAGTGGTAACAAGATAATATACAATAGTTATTTTTATAAAATCTACAAAATTAAAGGTACTTTACACGAAAAAAATGTAAAATATCGGCATTTAAGCCCTGTCAGACCATTTTAATCAGAATGAAACGTACATGAAATTAAAGCCCATTAAATTTTACATCGATATAGCGAATTTAATCAAAATCGTCGGAACCGTTTTTGAGAAAATCGAAAAAAGGTGCAAAATGCATAGTATAAGGTGGATCTTCTGGTAAGTTCATTTTGATGAAAAAGGTTTTGTAACGTCTCGGGCGTATATTTGTTCTAAATATGAAATTTCAGTTTCATAGGACTTACCGTTTCTGCCCGGGAGTTACCACACACACACAGACACACACAAACCTGATTGCGGGACTTAGTTATTATGTTCAAGGTGTGTGCACAAATCGTTCTTGCTTTTATTTAACAATGGACATTACTGAGACAGGTAAGACATTATATTTCCAAACTCGTTATAGAATATACATTGCAATTTATCTGTAGAGTTAATTTAGCAATTTGTAAATGTATGCCCCTATTCAATAACGAAAACAATGTAATCCCAAAGTTACCCCAAGAATTTGTTCGAAGGATTTGTTTCATCAATCCTTCTAGTCTTTAAATGGTACAAAGAATTTTTGCGTTTTGGGTGATACATATTTTTTTTCTGACATAACACTCCGAATCAAAATTTTTACAATCCATAATTTGAAGAGCTTCCTAAATGATATAAAATACGTCTATTGGCAGGTTTAAGCAACTCCGAGCCACAATTAGATTTTTGTACTATTTTTCCATATTCTGGGACATCAAACGTAAAGTTTAGGGAAGTTTTAGATTTTTTGCATTTATTTATAGTAATTTACAACAGTACTAAAGAATACAATGAGTAAATATGTAGAATGAAAATAAAAAGTCATGAAAATGTCTTGAGAAAGAACCACCCAGTGGTAGCACTTCACTAACTATTTTAATACAGTTGGACCCGAGGCCACCTTTTTTTTAGTCGCCTTGGAGGGTTACCAGGGATATCTGAGGAAGATAAATTACGGACAAGTGGGTTTGTATGGGCAGGGAGTTTAGAATGGAACGACAAGTATCTATCACGGGCTATGTCTGCAATAAATGGGATGTTTAGGTCATTATGGAGGAGTTGATTTGTGACAAAATAAGGAGCATTTAGGATTTTGCGAAGGATTTTGGATTGTAAGGACTGGATAGGGGAAGAATTAGATGGTTTTGTAGAGCCCCAAACCTCGATTCCATATGTCCAAAAAGGTCTGGTAATTGTGATGTAGATGAGTCTTTTGTAATGAACTGGAAGTTTTTAACGTTTGTCTAGTAAGTGTTGTAGTATTGAGGATTCCAAGTAAGGCGCTTGTCAAGATGGAGACCTAGGTATCGGATTTGTTCTACAGAAGTAAGGGTAATGTTATTAAAGGATACTGTAGGGCAGGATGTCATAGGTTTTTAACAAAGGGCAGGTGTAATTTGTTGGAATTTATCGGAGGATTTTAATTCTCTAATCCTGACACCATACCTCAAGGTAAGAAGAAGGGAACTCCAGCGGCTTATTGGGTTTGGGGATCATTTTAACAATTCCAGGATTGAGGAAAATATGTAGTGCGGAGTACGGAATTGTAAATAAAGGTGATGAATTGGATGACTTTCTTCTAGGTTATCGTAGTAAGTCATCGGTTTGCGACGTAGGGTAAAGGTGATTTGGTGGGATTTGTTGGGATTTATTTTAATTTTAGATTTTAACAAATAAATTTGATGTTTGACCATTGTTCTGCGCATGCGCTAGATATAAACAGTCACGTTTTACATCGTTCTCTTAGAACATCAATCTTTGTGTAGTCACTGCATGTTTTTTTTCGATTTGAAATCAACCATGAAGTAGCTGGACAACAGTGGTCTACATTGGTAGTAATCCCACAGTGAGTACTGTTTTTATTTAGAGTGTCTAATAGTGAACAGTGTAGCCGTGTGTATACGAGGCCTTATCACACTCATAGCGGCCATAGGGAAGCCCCCCACTCCCACGACTTTACGTGGGCCACGAGCTCAGTGTTCCGCCAGCTCTGGTAGGGGCACGTTCGTGTGTTAAACATTAAATTATATCGCGCAGACGTAATTTAATTTTTTTTCTTTTTTTTTTTTTTTTTTTTCTTTTTTTTTCCCCTTTTCTTTTCTTCCTTCTCTATACCATCTATTCATGCGAAAATGAGATATTTTCACCAAGTAATGTCCAGCAAAGTTACCAAAAGGTCCCGATCCGCTGGGTCTACCAGGTCCTATAATCCTCAAAATTCAGCACTTTCAACACCTCAGCATTCTCCACCAGCTAAGACCCGTTCACGGCGTAATAATAAAAAAAATAGTCCTCCAGTTACTCCCACAAATGTATCAGACGAACCACAACCAGGCACTTCATCCCAGGGATTATCCGAAGAATCTCCTTTCTTCACGCCCAACCCATACCAGATTCTCCAATCTGATAAAGATGCTATGGAGTCAATACCAACGCCTAGAGAGCCTCGGCCTCCCCCGATATTCGTCAAAAATATAAAAAAATTTCAATTGCTCTGCTCCCAAATAAATAAAATTATTGATCCAGGCAGTTACTCGTGCCTTAGCAGAAGCACTGATACCAAGATTTCTCCTGAAACAGCAGAATCATACCGGAAAATCGTTAAATATCTAACGGACACAAAGGCAGAGTTCCACACCTACCAGCTTCGGCAGGAGCGCTCCTTGCGGGTAGTCATTAGAAATCTTCATCACTCAACGCCTGCTGAAGACATTGAAGAAGAATTGACGGCACTGGGTTTCAAGGTTCGTCAAATAACAAACGTTATGAAGGAAAATAGATCCGGCACCGATGGAACTAGGAAGATACCTCTACCCCTCTTCTTCGTTGATCTAGAACCCTCACCTGGAGTTGAAAAGGTCTACGATATCCAAAGGCTGTATTACACTAAAGTAGCAGTTGAAAAGCCGTACGTGAAGAAAGAAATTGTCCAATGCCACAACTGCCAGGCATATGGCCATACCAAGCACTATTGTCATCACATGCCACGTTGCGTGAAATGTGGAGACCCCCACAAATCTGAAGAATGCATCAAATCAAGGCAAACTCCAGCAGTGTGTGCTCTATGCCTGAAAGGACACCCAGCTAATTACAAAGGATGCCAGGTTTACAAAAATCTAAAACTGAAATTTCAGAAACCGCAGTCAACAGAATATTCCTCTACTCCAAGAAGAATAACTTCAAACCTCATCAACTCTAATGTGTCCTTTGCCCAACTTCTAGGAGGCGGTGAGAAAAATAAGAATTGTGAGGCCCTGCCGCAGGAACAGCCAAACCTTCAACACCCCCAGCCCCAACCTCAATATTCTCTTCCTCTAACCCTACCCGAGCCTCAAAAATCCCATCAACATCAAATTCCACTTATTCCTCCTCCATCTAACGCAACAGATATCACCAGTCTCTTAACATCCTTTATCACTGAACTGAAATCAGTCGTGACTCCCCTACTATCTCTTCTAACTAACCTCGTATCCCACCTCATCACTTCTGCAAGAAATCCTTAAATGACCTCTTCCGAACCTATATCCATACTCCTTTGGAACGCGAATGGTATTCGAAATCACACCAACGAACTGACAGTCTTCTTACAAGAAAAACATATAGACATAGCCTTGGTAACAGAAACTCGACTTACTAACTCACGGCTGTTTAACATCCCCAATTACAACATTTACCGAACGGACCACCCGGACGGAACCGCACATGCTGGCACTGCTGTCATCATCCATCACTCCCTCTCCCATCATTCACACCCCTTACCGGTCCATAATTACCTACAACCTACAGCTGTAACAGTCCGAACCAAGCTCTTTAACTTAACAATTGTTGCAGTATATTCCCCTCCAAAAATTCCATTTTCCGAATCCCAATTCAATTCATTCCTAAATTCCTTGGGACACCACTTTCTTGTAGGAGCAGATTTTAATGCAAAACACCAACAATGGGGAGCCAGAACCACAAACTCTCGCGGAATAATCCTGTTGTCTGCACTTAATTCTACTCGCAGCATTATCCTTCCTCCGGATTCTCCTACCTACTGGCCAACAGATCCCAACCGCAATCCTGACCTTCTAGATTTTTTCATTCATAAAGGTCTAGGTTCACTAAATTATTCCATATCTCGCCTCGATGACCTATCTTCAGATCACAGTCCATTACTCCTTACCCTTTCATTATCGCCCATTCCTAAACCGACTCCACCCTCATTCATCAGAGGGCCAGTTCATTGGGACCTATTCCGTCAAATCTTAACCGACAATATTGATCTCAGAGTATCCCTCAAATCCCCTGAAGAACTGGATGAAGCTGTAAATACCTTTACTACCCTAATCCAACAAGCAGCCTGGACTTCATCTTCACCTCTCTCTTCCACCAAATCCCGATGTACAAATCCTTTACCTCAAGAACTCCTGGACCTTATCCAATTCAAGCGCCGTTCTAGAACTATCTGGCAGAGGACCAGGCACCCTGACGACAGGAAATCATACAATTATTATTGTAAATTAGTTAAAAATAGATTGACAACCTACAGATCCCAATCCTATAATTCCTACCTTTCCTCATTATCCACTTGTAACCATTCCCTCTGGAAAGCAACTAAAAAAATCCTTAAATACCATTATATATTTCATCCTCTCCAACGTCATGATGGTTCCTGGGCCTCGTCAGATGAGACTAGAGCAGAGGAATTTGCTAAACATCTTGCAAACACATTTACTCCTCATCCTGAACTTAATCCTACCCATACAGCTGCAGTTGAAGAATCCCTCTCCTCGCCGATTCCTCTCTCCTTACCTCCTAAAGCTGTCAACCCCTCTGAGGTCAAATTCCTAATCAATAAACTTAAACCTCGAAAATCTCCTGGATTTGATCTCCTCACTTCCCAAATCATTAAACAACTTCCCAAAAAGGCGATAATATTCCTGACCTACATATATAACTGCATCCTCCGAACAACCCATTTTCCTCTGATGTGGAAACACTCAACCATTATACTTTTCCTTAAACCGGGCAAACCTGTTAATCATACATCATCCTATAGACCAATCAGCTTGCTCCCTATATTTTCCAAATTATTTGAGAAAATCCTTTTGAAACGCATCCTACCGTTAATCCAACTCCACAAAATCCCATCTCACCAGTTTGGTTTCCGCTCAGGTCACTCCACTGTTCACCAAGGTCTTCGAGTTGTTGACCACATATCCTATGCCCTTGAAAGCAAGCTATATTGCACAGGTGCCTTTCTGGACATAGCACAAGCATTCGACCGGGTGTGGCACGATGGCTTGCTTTTTAAACTAAAAACCCTATTACCCCAAGCCCTATATCTAATCCTTCGATCCTACCTCTCTAACCGCTCGTTCCGAGTCCGTTGTGGTTCTGAATTCTCAAGTTGTCATCCGATAGAAGCCGGTGTTCCACAAGGTAGTGTCCTAGGTCCTATACTCTACATCATATTCACCTCAGACATTCCCACCTTACCCGAAAACTTCCTGGCAACATTTGCCGATGATACAGCTATCCTCTCATCCCATCCAGATCCTGTTATGGCATCCTCAAACCTCCAATCACATCTCGATCTGATTGAACAGTGGTGCAATCATTGGCGCATCAAAGTCAATGAATCAAAAAGCAAGCAAGTCACCTTTACCCTTCGACGCAGATCCTGCCCTTTCGTCCATTTTAACTCTATTCCCCTTCCCTTTTCTGACACAGTCAAATACCTTGGTTTTCTCTTAGACAAAAGACTGACATGGAACCCCCATACTAGACTCAAACGACAAGAACTCAATCGACGATATGGCCAGCTATATAGACTTCTAAATAGGAAATCACACCTCTCAACGGACAACAAACTACTCATTTACAAGACTATTCTTAAACCCATTTGGACCTACGGACTTGAACTGTGGGGAACAGCAAAATTTTCGAATATCAAACGTATCCAATCCTTCCAGTCTAAAGTCCTTAGATCAATAGTCGATGCCCCATATTATGTCACCAACAAAACCTTACACCATGACCTGAATATCCCATTTGTCCTTGATCTAATCCCATCCAAATTCTCAATCTTCCATCAGAAGCTTACTCACCTTCCTAATCCCTTGGCACACTCCCTATCCAGTTCCAAACATCCCTATAATCCTCCTCGTAGGTTGAAGCGGCAGTGGCCCAGAGATCTCTTGTGAATATGTCATTGGAGTGCTGGCAATGGCTGGCTTCTCCACTCATGCCCTGAGTGTATGTGGCTCTAGCGCCCTCGCTCAGCCTCCACTGGCACTCAAGACCAGTGACGCAGCTGAATGAGAGGCGCTGGGATCTTCTGGCATTGTGCCTCGACATCCACTAGTGGATCTCGAGGTTTGATCCAGTGATCCCAGGGGCAGCTTGTAAATATTGTAAATAGGTATGAATGCGAACAAGATTGTTATTTTTTATTTTTTTATTTTATTTTTTTTTTTTTTATAGTATTTATTTAATTTTGTGTATATATATATTTTTTCTTTTATTTGATTAGTCTTTATTAATTTTTTTTTCTTTAATTTTATTTACAATGTACATATGGTATGAATGATTTATTCTATCTCTAATACTCATTGCCCCAGAAGGTGGCAGATTGTATTATCTCTTAATAAAACAAATTAAAAGTAGTTTGACCATTGTGCGCTCGCCAAGCGTGTTTTTTTTTTTTTTAATTTTTTCTAATAATTTTTCTTGTATTTTTTTCGTAATCTGGGACCCCTAAGGTTAAATGTGGACATGTTTCAGATTTTTGTCCAGCAAAATCGGTCATATATTTCACTCTGCGGCGTACGGCGGACAAACGGATTTTTTTTTTTTTTTTTTTTTGCGGGCTCTACGTATCTTAAAACGTAAGCCCTCAAACTTTTATTGGGAAGGGGGTAATTTTTTTTATGTTTTTGGTCGATTTAAAAGGTTCATTATCGAAAACAATAAACCAAAAAATAACGGTATGAAATTTCAGTTAAATAGACTACATTTAGGAGATAACATAAACATTTACATGGGCCTTACATATGCATAAGGGAGAGGGATAGAATGGCATGGTTTGTGGTGTTTGTTACATTGCGGAAGTTGTAGCAGTTGTTGAGAAGTATAACAGGAGAGGGGTGCTCAACAACTTTTTTCCGTAGAGAAGCTTATCGAAATCCTCACACCTCTTAGCCCTGGTCCGAGGCCGTATTTTTCCTTTTTCTCTTTTTTTTTTCTTTTTTTTTTTTTTTTAGGGACTCGCTTCAACCGGAAACACACCCTTATATCACGGCAAACCTGCCTCAGTGCACCTTTGATATATTAAGCTACAAAAACTTGAAACTTCCCTTTTGTTGACAAGACGAAAATTGTTTGACAATAATAAAATGTACCTGGATAAGCTTCCTGCCCCAGTTTATACCGAGTATTGTATATTGAATATCAATTTTGGTTTAGTATTCGAACGAGTGAATGAATGAGTTCCATTAATGAAATTTACATATATGAATGAACTATACATTTATATTGCACACGGTGCATAGGTTTTAGTCCATCTCGGGGATAGCGCATGCTAACGATAAACACCCCTTTCTGTAAATAGCTGTAGGTATAAAAAATAATAAAGTACTATTTGTTCGATAAATATTAGGCCGTTCTACAAAAGAAGTCTTGGATATATATATATATATATATATATATATATATATATATATATATATATATTTTTATATATATTTTTTATATATATTTTTTTAGTTCCAGACATTGCAACATTTCAGCCTCTGGGGCCATTTTCAAGTTACTCGAATTATGTAACTCGAAATGCGCAAAATCAAAATTGGCTACAGGTCTGTCACAACACTGCAATAAATATAACAGTCCTACATAGGGAAGATAATATAAATAATGCGTAGGTTTTTTTGTATAATTTTTCCTACAATCGCAATGTAACCTCAATTTTTCACCATATGTTTGCCATTTAGGCTAATGTACTATAATCACAAAAAAAAACAAAAATATTTTCTGATTGTAAGGATGACTCATCCAAAATCATTGTCAACATTTTGTCAAAATGTAAATATGTGAATAATATGTGAATACGAGATCGGCCTTAACGCAATCCTCCCATCGACGTTTCGGCCAACCTTTCGGACGCCTACCAGTCGGATCAGCGAATACCAACTTTCTCGGAATCCGCTCCTCATCGAAGCCAACAACTTTACTCTCCCATTTGAGTCTCCGCGATGCTATCAACTCAATTATATTCACAGGATACAAGTTCCGGGATTCCGCGTTGTGCAACCTTCTAAACTCCCCAGTGACCTCATCTCTCTTCGGACCAAATATTTTACGCACTGCCTTATTTTCGAAAACCTTAAGCCGTTGTTCATCCTTCAAAGTAAGCGGCCACGTTTCACATCCGTAAAGGACCGTCGGAAGAATAATAGTTTTATAAATTCTAACCTTAAAGTTTTTAGATAGAAGCCGCGAGCTAAGCAATTTAGCAACTGAATAATAATACGCATTTCCCGCCTTTAACCGAGACTTTATTTTCTCCTGGATTTCATTTTTTATCGTTATCATTGAACCTAAATACTTGAATTTCTCTACGAGTTCAAAAGTATTCCCTGATACATCAATATCACCAAGATCGCCACCGTTTCTGCTACTAATCATATATTTTGTCTTATCGGTGTTTAATTCGAGTCCTATTTTTTTACCGGTTTTTATTAACACACTTGTATTTCGTTCTATGGTTTCCGTGTCTTCACCTAGCAGTACTAAATCATCGGCATACCCCAAAACCGGAATCTTTTCACCCATATTTAAACCTTTCTCGGTACATATAAACCTTTCTATGACATATTCTAAAGCTATATTAAATAACACAGGTGAAAGGGAGCCACCCTGTTTTAAACCCGATCGCACCTCAAATCTCTCAGGGTAATTATGAAGAATTCTAACTTTATGGAATGTTTCCGACAAACACATCTCTACTAGGTTTACTAACTTTCTAGGTATTCCCTGTTCAATCATGATGTTATATAGCTTCTGACGGTGTATGGAATCATAAGCCTTTTTAAATTAGATATAAAGTTGATAGACTACACCGTTGTATTCCAATTTTTTTCTCTAATATTTGACGTAAGGAAAATATTTGATCAATAGTCGAGTGATTCCGCCTAAAACCACATTGGTAATCTCCGATAATTTCCTCAGCGTATTCTGTGATTCGACTAGTTAGTATTGACGAGAATATTTTATAGCATACTGGGAGAAGAGAGATCCCACGATAGTTCTTACAATCCGTTCTCGGTCCTTTTTTGTGAATTGGAATAAGTATTGATTCTTTCCATTCTTCGGGTATTTTTTTATTTTCGCAGATCTTTTTTACTAAAACATGCATTTTGTTAACGCCTGTTTCTTCACACGCCTTGATTAATTCACTCGTGATATTATCATTTCCTGCAGCCTTATAACGTTTTAATTTTCCTATCGCCATTTCGACTTCCTCCTTACTTGGTGCGTCTATCCATGGTTGTATTATAAGTATTACTCTTTAATTATTCCACTGACAATATTTGTTTTTCAAGTAGTATTTAAGTACTAATTATTTTAATATATATTATCAAAAATCAATTTTGATTTTGGAAAAAGGATCGTAGAAAATAAATGGTCTTCATCTTTAGCAAATAATCATCAATACCCAACTGTTTTAATAGCCATTAAAATTTTACTAGTTACCTAAACTACTTTTTTTTTTTTTTATTGAGATATATTACAATTTGTTTCTATATGAACATTAGTAACAGTGATATAAGATCCCATTCACACAATATATACAGTATACAATGATAAAGTCAAATAAAATATAATATATATACAAAATAAGAAAACAAGCAACAACCTATAATTGAGATAAATACAAATAAATGATATATATAGAATTAAATAATAATAAATATAAAAACAAAAAAATCAAAACATTAACCTATAATTGAGATAAATAAAAGTTTGCAAATAAACAAACATCATTCAAACAAACATAACTATATACAAAATATACAAGTGCTATAGGGACCCCAGACTGGGCTTTTCCCTCCACTTGTGGAGGAAAAAGCGGAATCCAAGAGATCCTAGCGCCTCGCTCTCAGCCGCGTCACTTGTGTGACTCAGTGGATGCCGAACTAGGGCGCAATAGCCACAAACTTACATTACATGAGTGGAGGATCTGACCAGTGTCAGAACTCCAATTTAAACATTTACGTGGAGGATTGTAGGGATGGGTGGTACTGGATAGGGATTGTGCTATAGGGTTAGGATGATGACTAAGGTTCTGATGAAATTTAGTTACCTAAAGTACTAAATTTTTAAGTTTTTGCTCCATATATAGTCCTGTTATCACTTTTATTTTATTAACTTCCTATTATGAGTACAATTATACTCGAATAAATCATCTTGGACCGAAAGGCAAAAATCCACCTGATTTTGTCGATCCATTCGGTTCCGGCCCGGATAGTAAATGACTTCGGAGTGCAATCCCTAAATACTCTATACATAGTAAGTGAAAGTAAAACTGGATTAGCTCGAATGTCGAGGCTAATTTAACAATAATGACCCCAGTAGGTCGAAAAGTCAAACTGTTGTATATGAATGAGATATAAATATAAAATGCAAATAAATACGAAATGTATATTCCTAAATTAAAATCCACTCCAGATCATTCCTATGAATATAAATATGTAGGTTTAAACTGTTGAATCCAGGGAGTAATGAATTAAAATATCCAGAGAATCTCTTAAATCTAGGCAAGACAAAGTTGTCCCTTTCTTTAAATAAATCTTCCCTATCCCCTCAAGAGAGTCTACTTAACTAGGGCCATTACGATGCTTATTTTCCGGCCATGAAAGCTAAATAACAGATTTACTGAAAAGTTTAGAGCTCACTTGCATAATCAAGGAAATTATTAAATAGAAATTAATTTGTAGATTACCCCCACTCCCCTCTCATGGCTTAAGGGCGAGGGATTAAGGCTGTGTGAAGGCAACTTGCCTCAACTTCTGTACAAAATCTAGTAATTACTTTGGCTTAGCTGCGAATATTGAGTTTTAGTTTAAATTGAGAAGGTGCTTAGTAATTACCTTTAAGTGCTTTGTAATATTGAATGATAAGATATTGTTAGGGGTAGTAAAAGTGCTTGAAAAATCTTGTACATTACACAACTTCCTATTGCTTGCGATCATAACTAAGCAGTGAATTTAGAACTTAATTTCCAGGGTCTAACTATTCTAAGGAATCACGTGTGTAGTGGCAAGTATAAAATCCTTCTATGGCCAAGGTCGCAAGCTGAAACCTGGCAGGAGGTCCTTGTATTTTTTAATAGAAGTAATTATTTATACATATATTCATAAGAAATAATATATATATATATATATATATATATATATATATATATATGTATATATATACTAGCTGACCCGACAGACGATATCCTGTCTGAGCGAAATCGGTCAAGACGTTCACGCGTGATGCGATGACCAAGGGAAGAGGCGATTCATTTTTACATATGTAGATAAAGAGAATACCTTAGGAAATAAAAAAAAAATTAAAGAATCAGCCAAAGTAACTTTTGTCTTTTATTTTCTTTCATAAGATCCTTCTCCTGACTGATATAAACACAACAAAAAAAGATTTAAAGAAATCAGTGAATCCCTTCACACGTGATGATACGATGACCAAGGGAAAAGGCGATTCCTTTATATATATATATATAAATGGAGTGATTATTAGCACATTTTAAATACTAAAAAAAAAAAAAACTATCTACCCAAGTGTAAGATTTAAGATAATCTACATTATGTTTTAGGATAACCCAACTCAACAACAACCTTTATTTTTCAACAAATAAAGGGTTAGGATCTTGAGAAGCGTGTGGAGTCTCTCTCTGAGGAAGTCCTTCAGCTACCGCTCCTTCTCGAAGCCGCAGATGGTCGCTATGCTCCCTCCTTGTCTCGCCTCCAGTCCATACCTTGTAGGAATGTTCTCCTGTTCTTTCTTCAATAATGCCGGGTCTCCATCCTCTATAATTTTCATTTTGGACCCATACCTCTTGACCATTTAGAAACTCCCTAGGCTTGGCTTTGAGGTCGTGGTACTGCTTTTGCCGCCAAATTCGATTTTCTACTTCTTCTCGAAAGTCTGGTCGCAGTCTGTCAATTGCTGTTGGCAACCTTCTCCCCATAAACAGAAGGGACGGGACAGAACCAGTGGTTTTCTGAGGCGTGTTTCTATAAGCTAACAACACCTGGTGGAGAGCTAATGTTGTGTTCAAACCCTCCTTTTTGCATGAGCTATATCTTCTTTTGAATGTCTTCACTAGCCTCTCCACTAATCCGTTTGTTTTGGGGTGGTATGGAGCTCCAGTTACATGCCGGATGTTGTTTTCGTTACAGAAGTCTGTACACTCTTTTGAACGAAATTGGGGACCATTGTCAGATACTATCTGTTTAGGTATCCCGTATCGAGCGAACCATCCCCTAAGTCGATTTATCATTGCTGATGTGGTAGTTCTGTCCATTAATTCTACCT
This sequence comes from Piezodorus guildinii, assembly GCA_023052935.1. Taxonomy (NCBI): domain Eukaryota; kingdom Metazoa; phylum Arthropoda; class Insecta; order Hemiptera; family Pentatomidae; genus Piezodorus; species Piezodorus guildinii. The sequence continues at coordinate 22,468,045 of CM041298.1, read as the reverse complement.
CAGCCCACTTGGAGAAGGCATCTATTCCTAGTAGCCAATGTTTCCCCTCCACCGATTGGGCAAAATCTAAATGCAATCGCTCCCAAGGACCACTTGGAACGTTCCAAGGATAAAGAGGCACCTCTTGTTCATCATCTCTATTACTCTGACAATGTTCACAACGTCTTACAAATGCTTCAATGTCTTTTTCAAAATCCGGCCACCGAACATAGAACCTGCTTAGTGATCTCATAGCTGCAATCCCAGGATGGCCTGCGTGAAGCTGTTTCAGCACGCTATATCGAATTTTTCTTGGTATCACCAACCGCCCTAAGCGGGTTATGATTCCTCCTTCTAAGCACAATTCTTCCCTTTTCCTCCAAAATGATTTCATATCATTACTTAAAACATTTGGGTCTTGCGGCCATCCATGTTCAATATAGCTAATTATTTCTCTTAATTCAGGATCCCTTATCGTTGCTCTTTTTAAATCCTGATTAGGTGCTACAATACGGCTGTTCTCTTCTCCAATCAATTTGATTTCTTTATCCTCAGTATCCTCTGCAGTCTCTTGTAAAGGCAATCTTGATAACCAATCAGGTAAAACGTTTGTACTACCCTTCTTATACTTTATCTCAAAATCGTATTCTTGCAGTAGCAATGCCCACCTTAACAATCTGTTATTTGCCACTTTCGACAGATCACGTTCAGAACCAAAAATTCTCTCTAAGGGCTTATGATCTGTAGTCAAAATAAACTTTCGACCCATTATATATTGTCTAAACTTTCTCACCCCAAAAATCATTGCTAAAGCTTCTCTGTCCACTGGAGAATATCTCTTTTCTGTTGGAGATAATGTCCGCGAGGCGTATGCAATGGGAACTAAAGATGTATCTTCCAATTCATGCATTAGGACCACTCCCAACCCACTTTCCGATGCATCACAAGATAGTATAATCGGTTTCTCAGAATCATATGGAACCAAGGTGTTTTCACTGGAAAGTAACTTTTTTACACGTTGAAAACATTCCTCTTCCTTGGACGTCCACGCCCAACGTGTCTTTGTTCCAGTCAGCCGATGGAGTGGAGCACAAATGGCATGCAGCTTTGGAATAAAGCGCTCATAAAAGTTAATCGCTCCTAAAAATGCTCTCAATTCTTTGACAGTTTTTGGAGAGGGTGCGTTCTTGAAGGCAGCAATTTTCTCTTCAGTCGGATGAACGCCAAACTTATCTACACGATGACCCAAATAGTGTACGGAGCTTTGAAAAAATTGACATTTCTTTAGCTTCGCGCGTAAACCAACGTCCTGCATCCACCTCAAAGCTTCTTTCAGAGTACCCAGATGCGACTTTTTATCTCTTCCAGTAATAATGAGGTCATCTAAGAGTATCCCCACATTTAATCCTTCCATCAATTTCTCCATAAACCGTTGGAACTGCGCTGGACTCGATGATAAACCAAACGGTAGTCTCTTGTAGCGGTAAAACCCAACGTGTGTTGCAATTAATATTTCCTACAATCAGGATCAACTTCCATCTGGAGATATGCATCGCGAAGGTCGATTACGGTGAAATGCTCCCCACCCACAAGCTTTGAGGTAAGATCCTCATATGTAGGCATTAGATGCTGTTCAGTAACAATTTTCTTGTTAACCGTTACCCTGAAGTCACCACAAATCCTAACACCTCCACCACTTTTCAGTACATTAACCGTTGGAGTACACCACTCTATGGGTGCTTCTGCTGGATCTACACTCTCAATTATTTCCTCTTTCTCTAATCTTGTTAACTCTTGCTCAACCATGGCTCTCATTGGGAAAGGAACCCTTCGCGCGTGAAAAGCCACCGGTTCTGCATCAGGTTGCATATGAATCTTAGCCCTTGTTCCTTTAATTGTGCCTAGTTCATCTTTGAAGACTTGCTTAAACTGAGATATCAATTCCCTAACTTCCTCAGGACAATTTTTGGTTATATCAGCGGGTACATCCGGAAATTCAGGCTTATTAGCAATGGAACGCACACTGACCTCCTTTGGTAAGGGTAAGTTAAATGCTAAACACCATGGTAGACCAAAAAGAGGAACATCCTCTTTAACTAAAACAATAGCTGGTAACAATTTAGTTTTATTCCCCAATCTAACCTTAATCTTAACCTTCCCTGCTACCTCTAGCGGAATTTTCCCATAACGAGTAACAGTAGCAGATGAAGGTTGCAGCTTATCATTCTCACCTTTAATTCGGTTCCAGAAAGACTCAGATATGGTAGAAACTCGTGCTCCAGAATCAAATTCCATCCTGCTGTGATATCCATTCAATCTGACATCGATAGTAGCCCTCGGAACTTTTGATTGAATGGCTCTAATATCATTGCCATGACAACTATCAGAATCTGAATCTTCATTTTCCGTTTCCACTTCAACTCCTCGTACCTCGTTTCCTCTCTTGCCCCTACAAACACGTGCATAATGTCCCGTTTTGGAGCATTTTCTACAGATAGCCTTTCTAGCAGGACATGGTTTAGATCCATGAGAGCCAACCCAGCCACAGTTTGGACACCTAGTAGGATTATGCTTCTTATCCACCTTGCGAAGCTCCTCATTTAGATGCTCTGAGGATGAGCCGCTTACCTCTCCCCTAGCACGCTCCATCGATAGCGCTAGCTCTAAGAGAACATTAGCTCTGATAGGCTTACCCAAATTATCATTCCCATCAGGCCATCTTTGACATATCTCGACCTCGAACTCGGAGAAATTAGCGCGTACTGCAAAACGATCTCTCAATCGCTCGTCCAGGCCCTTGGCATAGTTACACTTTCGAGATAGTGCTTTAAGCCTATTAAAATATTGAATAAATGGCTCACCTGGCTTCCACTGTGCCCTTTCAAAGTCAAAACGAGCCGCAAATATGGTCCCCATCGGCTTGAACAGAAGATCCGCTGCTGCCTTAATCTCCTCAAAGACGCAGTCTTCCCATCTCTTAGGATAGAGGTGGTCGCCGAGAGCCCTCAAGTGCTCGGTCCCGATGCTCGCTAGGAGTAGATCCCTTCGCGCCGCATCCTCTAGGCTGCCAGCTTCTCCGAGGCCCTTCACACGACATACCAGCTCAAACTGCGCCAGGTAGTCTTCCCACAGCAAATCTTTAGAATACTCTTTGAAAGAAAACTTTGCCATTCGGTCAGCCACTGTGTTTTGTTCATCGACACACGCATCTTTCGATCTCTGTGACTTCGTCATGTTGTAATGTATCCTCGTCGCCAATGTAAGATTTAAGATAATCTACATTATGTTTTAGGATAACCCAACACAACAACAACCTTTATTTTTCAACAAAAACATATGTTACATTTTAATGATAAGAATGGTTTTATGATAACCTATATCCTACACCAAGTATTTTATTTATAAATTTTGTTATTATATACCTTTATTTTTTGTTTTATGTAATTTGACTTTTTTATTGTTTATACTGTAAATATTGTATTAATGTGATCTTACAGCACTATTATTATCGTTCATTCAGACAAATTGTAATATTTCTGATTAAATAAATAATAGATAAATCTACCATTTCCCTTTTTTTTCATAAGATCCTTCTTCTGAATAATAATAACATAACAAAAACATAATTAGAGAAATCAGTCAAGCCGTTCACGCGTGGTGCGATGACCAAGGGAAAACACGATTCTATATATATAGATAGAGTTATTATTATTACCTTTAAAATATTCTTAAAAAAATATATCTACCAAACTAATTTTTCACTTTTTTTCTTTTATAATATCCTTCTCCTGACTAATATAAACATAAACAAAAAAAGAATTAGAGAAATCAAGACCTTCACGCGTAATGCGATGATCAAGGGAAAACGCAAAACATTTTTTTTAACCAGAAAAACACATTTAATATTTTAATAAAAAAAAAAAAAAAATATTTTAATACAACCATTTTATTAACAATATTAACAGCACTTTTTTTTTAGCAGAAGGTTACTTTTTGCCACCTGGTACACATATTATAAAATATATACAAATAAATTTAGAAAAATTATTAAGAATATACAACTAAAAATCTTGTGCGGGCAACCCACGACTTTCGCTTACTTCCGTTTTTAAAATCGATTAGAGAATTTTCAAATATAAGTGAAACCATTAAATAATTAGTTAAATGGAATTTCTATAGAAATATGTGTTTTATTAAAAAATCTATTATATTTTTATCTAAAATAATCAGTTAGTTTTATCGGCTTTTCATCACTCTCAATTAACTTTTAAAAGCTTGTGTATGAGATAATATTTTTTCTAAAATCTTTAGCTTTCAAACGGTATATCATACATTTATATTACTCTTATTATGTTCAAAAACAAAAAAATTCATTAAAAATATATTTTTTCAGTTTTCTCATTTAGTTAGAAATTGAATTCGTTCAACTTATATATTTATGTGTTTTTCATCGGTAGTAACAACATAATATATTTATGTTTATAAAATTTACGAAATTAAAGATACTTTACAGAAAAACATGTAAAATATCAGCATTTAAGCCCTGTCATACCATTTTAATCAGAATGAAAACTACATGATATTAAAGCCCATTAAATTTTACATCGATATAGTGAGTTTAATCAAAATCGTCGAAACAGTTTTTGAGAAAATCGAAAGAAGGTGCAAAATGCGTGGTATAAAGTGGCTCTTCTGGTAAGCTGATTTTGATGAAAAAGGTTTTGTAACGTCTCGGGCGTATATTTGTCTTAAATATGAAATTTCAGTTTCATAGAACTTACCCTTTCCGCCCGGGAGCTACCACACACACAGATCTTTTTGCGGGACTTGGTTATTTGGACTTAGGGGACCCTAAAATGTGTTGAAAACTGGAATTCGACTATATATCGAAATATATAGTAAGTGAAAGTAAAAACATGAAATGTACAAGTTATGTGACAAGTGGCTAAAGTGATTTATGCATGCGAGTGGTACGATCAACTGAAGATTAGAGTACCCACTTCGCTAAAATGTAATGTAAGCATTTAATTTAGAATATGAGCTGACGGGACATTCATGGAACTATTTGGTCTGAAAACCGCTAAGACTATATATATATATATATGACTCATCTCATACATGTCCGAAATTATTACAAAAAAGAAATATTGTTTGGTAAGGACTGCGTTATGGAATATGACGGGATCGATATAGATGGTAAGTGATGCCGGAAGGAAAGGAATGGTAAGAAGGGGCTTAAAGGGATAACTCGTACAATAGAGAGGGATTGTCTATTTCGGGAGGGGGTTTTGATGGATGTGGTTCCATCGATCAGCTGCCTCTGGGGACCAGATGATAATTGAGAAGCTGTGAGTCAGGGGATGCTACCCTCCGCCTAATCCCAGATCAAGGCTTGAGCTATAATGGCATTAGCTTCGGTCACCGTCAAAGCGGCGAATGTCAAGTCCCAGCGGAGTAACAGCCGCCTTGTGTCCTTGCGGGCGCATGGGTTAGCCTCTGTGTGAACTTTGGAGGAAGTAAGGGGTTCTAATAAAAAAAAAATATATATACTTTACTGAAGTATATTTTCTATTCAATGCTCACAATATATCCTTCGACATGGAAAACACGTATTCCTAACATTTGTGAAGGTTAAGAGAAAAATTCTCATGGTGGCGGACGAAAAAACAAAAAAAAATATATTTATTGTTTTGCAAATTTTCTGGACCATTCCTTAACTATTTATCAGGACTCGTCAAGGAATAACAGATCGGGATAGAGTCCATTTGGGGGCCCTGAGTCCAAATAACCAAGTTGTGGGTATATTTCTGTGTGTGTCTCTCTGCGCAGTCAAACTATAATCTGAGTGTACGTGTGTGTGTGTGTGTGTATAAATATTCAACACATTCCTACGCAGACGATGTCCAGGAGGTTTACGAGATGTCTTAGGGAAATTATTTTAAATTACTTTAACGTAAAATATTTGTGAAGACTTGGAATTTAATCACACATGCCCAACAGAAACATAATTAAATATTCTAACAAGGAGAGGAAAAGATACGCATAGGCGTAAGGAGTGTTGACTCTACCCTAAACATTTTCATCGAGAAACGTGAGTATATTCTCCCAAGAGTCTATACCACGCGGCCAAGGGCATAACACGGCCTGTCGCGCCAGTGAAAAAACAAAACAAGGAGAGGATCGAAAATATGTCTCACCGATTTCAATGAATTTTATTAAAGATAAAACTAGATATTAAACCATTTGACTCTGCAAAATATTAGGGCTAACGCTCCCCAGGAGTCGAGTAAAATTCAACCTTTTCCAAGTCAAATTCAACCTTTTCCATTTCAAATTCAACCTTTTTCGATTTCAATAAAATAATAAAAATCAAATGAACATGATTTTATGTTTTTATGGTTATTTTGATTACACATTATGCTTTTAACCCTTGTGGCTTGTTAAATGTTCCCAGGGGCCTTTTTACATATGATTAGTCACGATTATAATAATAAGTATATCCGATACTTTAATTTTTAGACATTTTCGATACAAGGTCTGGTAGTCGGATTAGCGGGGGTTCGTTTTATTTTATTTTTATAATCGCGGGCGAAAATATTATCAATAGAGGTTTAGTTTAACTTTTTCGTATTTATTGGATTCAAGGCTCAGTAGCTCCGTACCCAAAGGTTCGTTACCGATTACACTATTAATTTTAATCGCGCTCGCTCAAATATTGGTTTATTATAACTTTTTCGTAATTATTGGATACTAGGCTCAGTAGCTGCGTTCCCAAAGGTTCGTTACCGATTACATTATTAATTTTAATCGCGCTCGCTCAAATATGGGTTTATAATAACTTTTTCGTATTTATTTGATACTAGGCTCAGTAGCTGCGTTACGGGGGGTTTTATCCCGACCATTCTATTAATTATTCGTGCGCTCACTTAAATATGGGTTTATTATAACTTTTTCGTATTTATTTGATATATTTATATATATTTAAATATTATTTATGTATATATATTATATGTATTTGATATAAAAGTGATTAGACTCAGTTGCTGTGTTGTGGGGGTTCTATCCCGATTAATAAATTTATGTTAAGTGCGCTCGCTCAAGAAGAGGTTTATTTTAACTTGTTCGTATTTACTGCATACTAGACTCAGTCGCTGCGTAAGCAAGGACTCGTTGCAGATTATACTAATAATTTTAATTGCACTAACTCAAGTAGAGGTTTATAAAATAAAAATGGAATTATGAAATCGTTCTGATAGTTGATTATTATCAAACTCCAAAATATTAACCAAAAAGATAACTTACTATCCTGTTAAAAAGAATTAGCGGTAACCCAATAGATGAAAAGTTACAAAAAACACGAAATAAACATACATTAGACCAACCAAAACATTAACACATTCAATAACAAAACCCCATACAGAAATTAGCATAGAAAAGTAACACGAAGTTATAATAAACCCATATTTGAGTGAGCGCGATTAAAATTAATAGTATTATCGGTAACGAACCTTCAGGAACGCAGCTACTGAGCCTAGTAGCCAATAAATACGATAAAGTTAAAATAAACTTCTTCTTGAGCGAGCGCACTTAAAATAAATTTATTAATCGGGATAGAACCCCCCGCAACGCAGCAACTGAGCCTAATAGCGAATAAATACGAAAAACTTATAATAAACCCATATTTGAGCGAGCGCGATTAAAATTAATAGTGTAATCGGTAACGAACCTTTGGGTACGGAGCTACTGAGCCTTGAATCCAATAAATACGAAAAAGTTAAAATAAACCTCTATTGATAATATTTTCGCCCGCGATTATAAAACTAAAATAAAACGAACCCCCGCTAATCCGACTACCAGACCTTGTATCGAAAATGTCTAAAAATTAAATTATCGGTTATACTTATTATTATAATCGTGACTAATTATATGTAAAAAGGCCCCTGGGAACATTTAACAAGCCACAAGGGTTAAAAACATAATGTGTAATTAAAACAACCATAAAAACATAAAATCATGTTAATTTGATTTTTATTATTTTATTGAAATCGAAAAAGGTTGAATTTGAAATGGAAAAAGGTTGAATTTGACTTTGAAAAGTTTTAATTTGACTTGGAAAAGGTTGAATTTGACTTGGAAATGCTATTTTATATATATATATATATAAGAAAGGATTTTAAAATATATTTTAACTAGGATAATTATTTATTTAATTGTTGTAGATAATCCTTGCAACAACATAGCTAATTAGAGACTAAAGCTTGTACAAGACCTGATGACTTCCTTTCAGCTATTGGGCAGGCGGAGGAACCCCAGAGGAAGCCGGACCCTTTTGGTAATTGGTGGGTCCTGGTTAGCGGAGGCGAGGGTCCAGAAGAAAAGAAGCAGGTAGGCTGACCCAACCAGGTCGTTAGGTCCAGGATGTGAAAGATCCCATTCAACTCAAATCCTTTATTAGTTATCAACCTCCACGGCCCATCTCTATTCGGCCTCGTCCTCTTTAAGCCTCTGGAAGATTCCTCTTTCAGGCCTTCCTATTGGTCCGGAGATAAATTGCTCGCCTTAAATAATGGGCGCTATAGATCCATCAATACCTCCCTCGGTAACTCTAACCACCTTTAAACTATATAAATTTATTTGAAAAAAATCTTGTAAGAATTATATACAAAAACTAAAAAACGATCAAAATCCTATGTGCAATAATTTGAGTCTAGTACTTCTACATAGAACAATAAACACAAAAGGACTCTGTGACTAAATAAAACGTAAGGAAATCTATGCACGATTTTTACTCAACTCCGCTTTTTTTAATTATTTTTATTGATATTTACAACTGTATTAAAAAAATCTAGTGCGGGCAACACACGACTTTCACTTACCTCCGTTGTTAGAATATATTAAATAACTTTTAAATACATTTAAAGATACAAATAAATTGTTAAAGAATTAATTATTTTGAATTTCAATAGAAACATGTGATTTATTAAATAATCTATTATATTTTTATCTACAAAAATCAGTTAGTTTTATCGGTTTTTCTTCACTATCCATTAATCTTTGAAATTCCGTTTATTAGATTATATTTTTTCTAAAATCTTTAGCTATCCAACGGTATATTATGCATCAATATTAATATTCTTGTGTTAAAAAACACAAAAATTGCATAAAAAATATGTTTGCAATTTTCTCTTTTAGTTGTTAATCAAATTTGCTCAACTTGCATATTTAGCTGTTATTTATCAATGCTAACAAGATCATTTAACTAATTTTTTTAAATCTAAAAAATTAAAGGTAATTTAGAAGAAGAAAATTTAAAATATCGGCATTTAAGCACTGTCAGACTATTTCAATCAAAATAAAACCTACATGATATTAAAGCCTATTTAATTTTACATCCATAGAGCGAGTTTAATCAAAATCGTTAGAGCCGTTTTTGCGAAAATCATAAAAAGGTGCAAAATGCATGGTATAAAGTGGCTCTTCTAGTTAGCTGATTTTGATGAAAAAGTTTTTGTAACATCACGTGCGTATAGTTGTCCATAATATGAAATTTCAGTTTCATAAGTCTTTTCGTTTTCGCCCGGGAGTTACCGCCTACACACACACACACAGACCTTTTTGCGGGGCTTGGTCATTTGGACTCAAGGGACCGTAAAACGTGCATTTCCATTGAAAACTGGAATCCGAAAATTTTCAAGATCGCAATACTTTCCCTTACTATATATTTCATATGTAGGTAAGTGAAAGTAAAATTGTTACCAATAACAATCACTTAACATCAACCGCTTTTCATCCCTCTCCGTTACCTTAAACAACTTTTTACATAAGATAACCAACTCCAAAAGAACCTTATTCGTCACAACAATCTTTTAACTCAATCCCTATTCAGCTCCACACACCCTTACCACCCCCCCCCCCTAGAAGGTAGAAACGGCAGTGGCCCCGAGACCTCTTGCAAATATGTATATATTGGATTTCTAGCACTGGACAGATTTATCACTCAATACGATGTATATATGACGTGTATATTGGTATGAGTGACTTTTTATACATTTTATTGATTCATTATTGTATATATACTTTGTAATAATTTTATTGATGTATAAATATTGTATGAATGTTGTATTTCACCACTATCATTATTGTTCAAATCAGGACATATTGTAATATTACTCAATAAAAATTGCTGGTGAGTAAGACTTTAAACTTAATCCATGCTCGTACTTTTTACTTTCACTTACATATATATGAAATATACAGTAAGGGAAAGTATTGCGATCGTGAAAATTTTCTAATTCAATTTTTCAACGGAAATACACGTTTTAGGGTCCCCTGATTCCAAATAACCAAGTCCCGCAAAAAGGTCTGTGTGTGTGGTAACTCACGGGTGGAAACTGTAAGTCCTATGAAACTGAAATTTCATATTTAAGACAAATATTCGCCCGAGACGTTACAAAACCTTTTTAATCAAAATCAGCTGACCGGAAGATCTACCTTATACCATGCATTTTGCACCTTTTTATGATTTTCTTAAAAATGGCTCTAATGATTTTGATTAAACTCCCTATATCGATTAAACTTTAATATTAAAGTAAAAATTTATACCATATAGGTTTTATTCTGTTTGAAATAATATGACAGGGCTTAAATGCCGATATTTTAAATTGTCTTCCTCTCAAGTGCCTTTAATTCTGCAGGTTCTATAAAACTAACAAAATTATCTTGTTAGTATTGATAATTAACAGGTAAATATGCAAGTTGAACGAATTTGATAAACAACTAAAGGAGAAAACTGAAAAAATATTTTTTTAATGCAATATTTTGTTTTAAACATAAGAACAGTAATACAGGTGTATAATATACCGTTGGAAAGCTAAATATTTTAGAAAAAAAAAAAAAAGAGATCTTATACACAAGCTTGTAAAAGTTAATAAAGAGTGATGAAAAGCCGATAAAACCAACTGATTATTTTAGATAATTATATAATAAATTTATAATAAAACTCGTGTTTCTATAGAAATTCAATTTAATTAATTCTGTAATGGTTTCCCTTATTTTTATCACTAACTGTATTTGAAAATTCTTTAATCGATTTTAAAAGCGGAGGTAAGTGAAAGTCGTGTGTTGCCCGCACCAGATTTTTTTATTTAATAACCAAAATATTTTGATTTATTATTAGAAATAATTTATATGTCAAAATAATGTTTGCCGGGTCATAAATAATTGAATTTAGCAGGTTATTTTTAACTTATTTTTATTAATTATTATTTATCTTTTGTTTTTGAAATATTTTATTTTATTTTATTTTATTTATTTATTTATTATTTTTTTTATTTTTTTTTTTTTTATGTATTTTAAATTATTTTTATTTTATTTTATTTATTCTTTTTTTTCATTTTTTTTTATTTTTTTATTTTTTTTTTATTTATTTTATTTTTTTTTTTGGACTAAAATCGATCTTAAATTTATAATTTATATTCTTCCAAACCTAGTATTAATTTTGTAAATTCATCACTTCTCTTTCTTTGTTTAGTTTTTTATTATAATTCGTTATCAAATTGTTTTTATTATTTAATTCTCAGAAATAATTATAAATTTAAATTCGTTAGGGGTGTCTTTTGTACGAGGCTATACCCCCACTTTTTCCATTGTTACGAGTTGTTATAATTATTCATTTATGTTTAAAAAAAACCATGTATGGCTCAAGCAGCCGATCTGGAAATAAAGAAATTAAAAAAAAAAAAAAAGATTTTTAAAACGGAGTTAAATTTTTAAGTAAAAGTCGTGTGTTGCCCGCACCAGTTTTTTAGATACTTGACGAGGTGTTATGTAAATAATTATGTCTATCCTAATTCCCTGTCATGCGGTTTGCTGAAATGAAGAGGTAGGTATAGTGTTATATAGCCGCCTGATGGCGGAATGCTGTCTGGCCCCTCTGCACTACCTGGCATTGCTCTCAACATTTGCCCCGATGCATATGTAAAGGCCGACTATCGTTTGAACATTTGCATAATAGAAATTTGTGCATTCCGTGTTCGTTAGGGGCACTACAATTCAACAATGCGCCATTGTAGTCCGCGCATTAGTACGTTGTTACCATATATACATATATTGGTTTCAGGGACAAATTAAATAGAAGATGCTGAAAGTCCTGCTTGAGATGATCCGATTCGTGGTAAGAGTAAGAAAAATAGATGAAACATCAGTTCGTGAAGAAGAATACTTTGAGTTACCTCCGTTGTCAATGAATTATTAAACCACTTTAAGAAGTTTTAAATAAAGTTAGAGTTAAAAAAGTGTTAATTATATAACATTAAAAATCTGATCGGCGCAACACACGACTTTCACTTACTACCCTTGTTAAAATCAATTTAAGAATTTTTAAATACCGTTAGAGATGAAATTAGTTTAAAGAATTAATTAAATTGATTTTAGATAGAAACATGTGTTTTATTAAATAATCTATTATGTTATTATCTAAAACAATCAGTTAATTTTATCTGCTATTCATCACTCTCTACTAACTTTTAAAAGCTTGAGTATAAGATAATATTTTTTCTAAAATCTCAAGCTTCCCAAAGGTATATCATACATGTATATTACTGTTCTTATGTTCAAAAACAAAAATTGGGTACAAAATATTTTTTTTCAGTTTTGTCCTTTAGTTGGGTATCTAATTCATTCAATTTATATATTTAACTGTTTTCCATCAGTGGTAACAACATAATATAGTAATTTTTGTGGAATTAACAAAATTAAAGGTACTTTAGAGAAAGAGAATTTAAAATATCGGATAATAAAATACCGAATGAAACCTAAATGATATTAAAGCCCATTAAATTTTACGTTGATATAGCGAGTTTAAAAAAAATCGTCGGAACCGTTTTCGAGAAAATCGATAAAGGTGCAAAATACATTATATAAAGTAGCTCTTCTGGTAAGCTGATTCTAATGAAAAAGATTTTGCAACATCTTAGGCGTATAGTTGTCTTAATTATGAAATTTCAGTATCATAGGAATTACCGATTCCGCCCGGGAGTTACCACACACACACACACACAGACCTTTTTGTGGGACTTGGTTATTTGGACTCAGGGGACCCTAAAACGTGTATTTCCGTTGAAAACTGGAATTCGAAAATTTCCACGATCGCAATACTTCCCCTTACTATATATAGTAAGTGAAAGTAAAAATTGTTACCTATAACAATCACTTAGCTTTAACCACTTTTCCTCACTCTCCGTTACCTTTAACAACTTTTTACATATCAATATATACATCTATATTACTGTCATCTTAAAAAAAAAACCTGTAAATTATTACACAACGGTTTATTATTTCCAAAAAAAAATATATCAGGGTATATATAATTATTTATATAGCTCTTTATAGGCTGTTGCTGTTGCCCGTGACTTCGTCTGCGTCTATTTCTGTTATTCTGACCGCGATTAAGAAGTTTTAAAAAAATATGTATTTTAAAGTACTTCGCAGAAATTATATTTTTGTTTTGTTTTTTTGTGGCAAAAGAACAAACTGATTTTCTGCGCAACCTGATTTGACAACGCGACATATAGTTGGCCGTGTGAAAAGCAGTCGACGGAAATCGATTACTACGTGTTTAAATGTTTGCCCCTGTGATTTATTAATTGTTAAGGTAAAAGATAACAATGGGAAATTTAATTATTTTAACACTAAAAGATAAATTATTTGTAATCGTTGGGATGCGAGGTTAATTTTCCTCGTTTTGTTTTTACTTTCACTTACTATATATAGTAAGGAAAGTATTGCGATCGTGAAAATTTTCGAATTCCAGTTTTCAACAGAAATACACATTTTAGGGTCCCCTGAGTCCAAATAACCAAGTCCCACAAAAAGGTCTGTGTGTGTGTGTGTGTGTGGTAACTCCCGGGCGGAATCGGTAATTCCTATGATACTGAAATTTCATAATTAAGACAACTATACCCTAAGATGTTGCAAATCTTTTTCATTAGAATCAGCTTACCAGAAGAGCTACTTTATATAATGTATTTTGCACCTTTATCGATTTTCTCGAAAACGGTTCCGACGATTTTTTTTAAACTCGCTATATCAACGTAAAATTTAATGGGCTTTAATATCATTTAGGTTTCATTCGGTATTTTATTATCCGATATTTTAAATTCTCTTTCTCTAAAGTACCTTTAATTTTGTTAATTCCACAAAAATATACTATATTATGTTGTTACCACTGATGGAAAACAGTTAATTTTCCTCGTTTTTGTTTTACTTTCACTTACTATATTAGTAAGGAAAGTATTGCGATCGTGAAAATTTTCGAATTCCAGTTTTCAACAGAAATACACATTTTAGGGTCCCCTGAGTCCAAATAACCAAGTCCCACAAAAATGTCTGTGTGTGTGTGTGTGTGTGTGTCTTTGGTAACTCCCGGGCGGAAACGTTAAGTCCTATGAAACTGAAATTTCATATTAAACACAAATATACGCCCGAGACGTCACAAAACCTGCATGCATTTTGCACGTTTTTTCGATTTTCTCGAAAACGGTTCCGACGATTTTGATTAAACTCGCTATATCGATGTAAAATTTAATGGGCTTCAATATCATGTAGGTTTTATTAAGATAAAAATGGTCTGACAGTGCTTAAATGCCGATATTTTAAATTTTCTTCCCCTAAAGTACCTTTAATTTTGTAGATTCAAAAAAAATAACTAGATTATCTTGTTAACGCTGATGAAAAACAGGTAAATGCATAAATTGAATAAATTCGATACCCAACTAAAGGAGAAAATAGAAAACATATTTTTTAATGCAATTTTTCGTTTTTGAACTTAAGAGCAGTAATATACATGTATGATATACCGTTGGAAAGCAAAAGATTTTAGAAAAAATATTATCTCATACACAAGCTTTTAAAAGTTAATAGAGAGTGATGAAATGAACATAAAACTAAGTGACTGTTTTAGATAATAATATAATCGATTTTTTAATAAAACTCATGTTTCTATAAAAATTCCATTTAACTAATTCTTTAATGGTTTCACTCATTTTGATCTCTTACTGTATTTGAAAATTCTTTAATCGATTATAAAAACGGAGGTAAGTGAAAGTCGTGTGTTCCTCGCACCAGATTTTTTTTTCACATTTTGCACTATTTCTTCACTCCTATTGGTCAGTGCGTGATGTTATATAGCCTAAAGCTTTCCTCGGATAAATAGACTATCCAACACAAACAGAATTTTTCAATTTGAAACAGTAGTTTTGGAGATTAGCGCGTTCAAACAAACAAACTCTACATCTTTATAATATTAGAATAAATTAATTAATATGACAAGCAATAAATAATTCAAAGGTAAATGGCCAATGCTAATTTCAAAACGCTATATCTCTGCTTTTTTTTTTTTTTTATTAATATATTTATTTAGTCGGATATACTACAGTTTGTCACAATGGACAATAATAATATTGCTACATGATAACATTCATTCAATATTTACAATATAAACAAAAGAAAAGTCAAATTACATAAAATGAAACTAAAATTAATAAAGGTAGCTATTTTTTTTTTTTTTAAATCTTCTGATTTTAATGATTCTGTATTCGTTTTGTAGGCGGACCAACGGAACTTTGAAGTGGAGGTGGTATTTATTTATAATTCTCTTTCCGAGAGAAGTCAGTTCAGTTGGTACTTATAACACAGAATAAGTAAAAACTTAATTTATTAGTGCCGACGTTTCGGCCTAAATTATAGGCCTTCTTCAGGGTGATTGGGTGAGCTGAGCAGGCATCACAACAATGGGGTGATTGATAGTAATAATTGTTTTTCGATTAAAAAGGTTCATATTAATAAACTAAAAACTATTCAGTTTCTTGGCTAAAAAAACTCAAATAAATTTCTCTTTAAACCTGACTGAGTTAGTGAATCAAATAATTTCTAATCAGCCGCTATTTTAATACTAATCGGCTGATATCAACGTCTAGGTGTTAGGATCATCGTTGGATGCTCTGGTGTTTTTGTGTCAAATATAAAAAATAGAGCTAAATCAAAATAGTTTGAGGTTTTTTTTGAAGAAATCGTAAAAAGTTAGTAAAAATATATAATATATATATAAACTTTATTAAGGTATACATATTTATATAGCTGTTTATAGGCTATTAATTAATATGACAAGCAGTAAATAATTCAAAGGTAAATGGTCTATTACCACTACTAATTTCAAAACGCTATATCTCTGCTCTTTTTTTTTTTTTTAATCATCCGATTTCAATGAATCTGTATTCGACCAACGAAACTTTGAACGGGAGGAAGTATTTTTTGGTCGCTTACAAAGGTTCATTATGGATAATAATAAATTAAAAACTTATTTTTTATTTTTTTATAATTATTCCCAGCTTCTTGGCTAAAAAAAACTCTAATCAATCTCTCTTTAAATCTGACTGAGTTAGTGAATCAAATAATTTCTAATCAGCCGCTATTTTAAAACTAATCGGCTGATGTCAACGTCTAGGTGTTAGAATCATCGTTGGATGCTCTGGTGTTTTTGTGTCAAATATAAAAAATAGAGCTAAATCAAAATCGTTAGATTTTTTTTTGAGGAAATCGTAAAAACTTAGTAAAAATGTATATTATGCATCTGTATTACTGTCATGTTAAAAAAAAATAAATAAAAGGATCCTATAAATTATTATACAATGGTTTATTATTTCCAATAAACTTTATTAAGGTAAACATATTTATATATAGGCTGTTTATAGGCTATTAATAAATATGACAAGCAGTAAATAATTCAAAGGTAAATGGTCTATTATCACTACTAATTTCAAAACGCTATATCTCTGCTCTTTTTTTTTTTTTAAATCATCCGATTTCAATGATTCTGTATTCGACCAACGAAACTTTGAAGGGGAGGAAGTATTTTTTGGTCGCCTACAAAGGTTCATTATGGATAATAATAAATTAAAAACTTATTTTTTATTTTTTTTAATTATTCCCAGTTTCTTAGTTAAAAAACTCTAATCAATTTTATCTCTTTCTTTAAAAAATAACTTGGTTAACCAAATCGTTTTTAATCAGGCGCTATATGAAAAGTTCTTATAAAATATAAAATAGTACTAAACCGAGTAATATAGGAATCGTTAAACATAACAAGCAAATTAACTGAACCAATTTTTTATTTTTCAACCAATTTATTTTTCTAATCCTGCGGATGATTAAATATAATAATGAATAGACGTTATAATAATAAACATAATATTTTCTTGCGAAGTGCACATTTCGTTACGATGAACTCATAATCCCAAAGTTTTTTAAACATAAATTACACCACACTTAAATTGCAACTGTTCGAAGAAAGGGCGAGTCACTTGTAGGTAATATTATGTTATATATTTCTTTTCTATTATTAAATAATGTACATAATTAATCTTTATCGCTTGAGCCCCTATTAACACTTAAGCCTTAATTATCTAACAGATTGTGTATTAACTATGTACAAACAGAATAATAACTGAATATCAGTTGTAACTAGGAGCTAAGGAATCCAATTATACAATAGGCTGTAGTTAGGCTGATGTATTGCTAATTACATGAAACTAACTACTGGATTCCTCTAACTCAGTTGCAACTGTGCAAACTTCGTCCTGCTTCAAAGCACACACGATCCATATCATATGTCTTCCCAACGTAAGATTATAACATGCTAGTTAATGATAACAGTTCAATATTCTTAAAGACGTTACACCACAGTACATTTACATCTTAGCCGATCATACATTTACTTTCATAAGAGTTTGCGGTAAGAGAAAGTATTGTGTTTGTCCAAACAGGGTTTTCAATGGAAATGAGAGTTTCAAGGATAAAGGCTCGCATACTAGGGTAGAGCGGGGCTAGTTGTGCATAGGGGCAAGTTGGACAATTGAAATATCTCGCAAACTATTCACCGTACGCATAGGCATCTTATGGCGGAATGGCAGTCATGGGAGGGACCGATACTAAAGGACTTCGTTAAACATAACAAGAATTCTAAAAAAACTGAACCAATATTATATTTATTCAACCAATTTATTTTTCTAATCCTGCGGATGATTAAAAATAATAATGAATAGACGTTTATAATAATAAATCATAATATTTTTCTTGCGAATGCACATAGTTTCTGAAACGATGAACTCATAATCAACCAAAGTTTTTTAAAACATAAAATAACCCCACACTTAAATATAGCAACTGTTCGAATGAAAGGGCGAGTACTTGGAAGTAAAAGTATGTATATATTTTCTTTCTATTATTAAAATAATGTACATAAATAATCTTACATCGCTTGAGCCCTTAATAAACAAACAGAGAAAGATTATAAACTATTGTACAAAACGAGAATAATAA